>MJUU01074562.1:115870-201889 GCA_002080025.1 Modiolus philippinarum
CCTCCCCCCTCTGAAATTCAAATGGTTCGTGCCTTAGGCCTTTTCAGGTAAAGAGAAAGTAATTATTTATGTAAAAGACGTTTCGGCAGATTTTAAATACATTGATCTAAATTAGCAAACGTTTCCAAGGCCTATTAAATGGTACAAAATTCGTCAAAACCTGATTTGTAACTAATGACTCTTTTAGGAAAAGCCAATGGTTCTAATTTGAAAAAAGAATACCGGAACTCAAACTCAATCAGCATTTTTTTAACAAAGCAGAATAAACCTTCAGAATTTTTTACTTGAAGGTTAAGTTTTATAACTGAAGGTAAGTTAAACCATTTCTGCATTGTCACGACGTAAGTTTTAGGGTGCCCCCCACCCCATGATTGTATCGACTGACTTTCTCCGGGCTTTTCCTTGGTTGTGCTAGGTGCAACACGTGTTTTGTCGTATAATTCTGACAAAGGTCAAGGTCTTTAGTATCAAACGGAAATGCCATACACCTACAAAGTAAATAACAGGTGCACAAGATAGGGTGTGAATCACGTAAGCTCACTACTTGATTGATAAGATAAGAAAGTACTTTTAAGTCCTTGATTAATAATAGAATTACGTCAAACATAAACCTTACTAGTATATGTCTCACCCCGTAATAGGTTAGAATTTTGAAGGAATTATAAAAATGTATCCGTGACTCATCCTTGATTCTCGTCTTATTCACTGCGGTCGAAGTGCGACGCCAGAATTTCCTCATTTACGTGGATAGCATTTAATTTGTATAGATGCGACTCGATAAAGTGCCTTATTAACGTCAATGTGCACCTTATTGTAGTCAGTTTGTTATTGACTTAAATAAAGCACTTAATCGAGTCCAATCTATGGACATTAAATGCAGTTGGCATAAACAAGGAAAATTTCTCGTCGTACTTCGGCCCCAGTGTTATTTCAAGTAACAATTTCATCAAATTTAATTTAACAACTACTTGTATGTACGATTTAATTCCTCACAAAAATTCAAGTAGTTGGTCAATTAAAGATAATGAAATTGTTACTTGAATAGCAATTTTTGAAGGGATATGGAGTAAATGCAAAAAATTCGACAAAATCTCTACAAATACGTGGTAAAACCAAGCAATGGAGACGCTTTTATTGTTGTTCTTCATCTTGAAGTTTTCATATGTTTAATGGACTACTGGTAGGATATAAACACTACACAGTAAGTCCTCGTATAGGGTATATATGCACGGTCAGGAATTCATATTCGGACTTGAGCTACGCTCTTGCCCAATACAAATCAAACTGGCTGTGTATATACGTACACTTTTCTGACATCACCAGAAGAATAGGCATCCGTTCAACACTTTTGAAGGTTTTTCACTTTTAAAGAATGCGAGGAAGAGGGTCTTGCAAAACAAAATGAATATACTGCATGGGTTTCTATCTAATTTAGCCGTTTTTATTGATTCAATGGTGAATGAAAGGATATGGAGTAAATGCACATGAGACAAAGTCTCTACGAATACATGGTAAAAATTAGCAAAGGAAGAACACTTTGATTGTTGTTTTTCATCTTGAAGTCATCATAATTTCTTCAACAAAGAGGTTTGCTCATACTTCATAGCAAGTTCAAGACGGCCCCAGCACCGGTTTGAGCGGCATTCTTGCTAATTGTCGAACAACGCTATATCCATGTCTTTACTGGTCATGGATGCAGGACCGTCAACAGACATTAATTAAACCGACAAAGTGCTATTACAATCACTGTCATCCGTATCCCGAGTATATATTAGTTTTCTTGTAAAAGTAATGTATGAAAAAAAGTATAGTTGGATCTACAAACCAGGCAAGAACGTTTGAAGAAGGAAAAAATCTGTTAGGGCAAAAAGAGGCTTAGCATGCCGATATTCAAATCATAGATTCCATTGTTACATGCAACTCAAATAACTGAGGCTCCTCATTAGGGTACATGGGAATCAAGTATTCATTAACTTTTCACACATGTATCGCTACCTTTTCACAAAATATCGTAATCAGATAATCAAAGCCTAACTTTGTAATGCAATTATCACTAATAAACCAATCCGTAATATATAATCAGGTTATAAGAAACCCACGATAGGGCTTCAAAATGAATTTGCAAACTAACATGAACTACATAAAGAGAGTGAGACTTGATGATCGAAAGGGTTAGCATCTCCTATTATGCACGCACCACCAAACATGAAAAAATGATATGTTGGCAGCAAGGGTCGTAACCAAGGACAGACCAAGTCTTACACAATCATACTTTCAAAATTTGGTGTTTTATTTATTTATTTTTTTTTTTTTTGTAATTTTTAAAATGTTATTCTGACGACTTGTTTATTGTGCCCACATCTAATAATTTTACCATTACAAGTTTTCTCATGCCCTGTGATTGTTTATTTTGGATAGTCCTTTATTAGTCTTTTTGTCGGGTAAAAGGATGACAGCGATTGGAACACTTTGCCAGTTAATTTTATGTATATTGACGATCCCCAACCCATGTGTTACTATAAGGGAGCAACCATTTGATTTTTATGGGGGGCTATGGTCAAATTTAAAAAAAAAAAGGCAGGACGGTTACCTATAGGAAAAAAAATCCAGGATGACTATGTGGGTTATTCCAGGACAGGCTTGGAACAAAAATGAAAAGCCAGGATAGAAGTTACACACAAAAAAAATTCAGGATGAAAAATTTGACCATAGCCGCCCCCNCCCCCCCCCCCCCTAGAAATCAAATGGTTGCTCCCTAAGGTATGAGCAAAGCTCATTTTTGAAGGCCTCATGGTGAATTCAATATATGAAGAACAACAATAAAAGCGTTGTTCCATTGCTTGGTTTTGTCTCAATTGCTTTACTCCATATCAGTTTGTTCCGCCTAACAGAAGTTCCCTTGGAAGAATTATTTTGCACATTGGGATAAAAATTCACTTTTTGAAAATATTATTATCGGTAATTTGTACGAGTTTCCTATGATCTCTTGAGGCAAATATTTTCAGCTTTCGCTACTGCCCGAATCCGAAAAAATATTGGCAAAAAATAACTTAAGCCACGCCTACCTTGTCAAACAGTGCATTAATGTACAAAAACCATAAAGGATCGAACAAATTCTTTTACCAATCAATAGTCAATTTAATGATTTCTCAGAACTTGATTTTCATTTTTTAAAATTTGTTGTATAAATGAATTCGTTAATTACTGATTAAATGGGCGAGTCTATTATTGGAGACAATATTTGAAGTAATCGAAACAAAACTTCCATTATTCTATATGTAACGTTTATAGCTATAGGACCAAATACAGTATCATTTTTTTTTCTGTTGGAAGTAATATTTTGTCCTTTTGGTGAAATTTCTCCATTTTTTTGTCTGTGTCGTACTTATATGATGTGGTGTTATATCCCCCGCTTTAACGGATGGTATAGTGATTATGGTGTACGTCATCGCCCGTCCGTTCGTTATTCTGTTATTCCCTTAGGATTACCCTTTTTATGGCGATAATCCTCCTAGCCCACTTGATGAAATTAAATAAAATTTTCACATAATGTTCAATACATATTGCCATTGTGCTCTAGCTATTCAAAAGTTTGATTTGATTTGATAATTTTTTTTGGTTTATTCTTTTAAAATATGGAATCAAATCGGGAGTGGGGTATATAAAAGTAAGCTTTGTTTTTCTAGTTTCCTTGTAATTGTCCTTAGCTTGTAATATTCTGGACTGACTAGTTTGGTTCTCGTTTAACTTTACTCTATTTGAATATTTCAGGATTAATCGAGCATTATTCACGTTTTAGGTTTGTACGGTAAATGTGCCGAACACCCCTGTCAAAACTATGGCGTATGTCACGAGTTTCAAAATGGCCGCCACGAATGCGCATGTCAGGGTGGTTGGACAGGACCAGATTGTTCTATCGATATAGACGAATGCAGTGTGGGTAAGTATGAAAAAAAAAGAAATTGGGTAAATGTCAAGGAAACAACATCCCATCTCCAGGTTAAAACGACCTAATTAGGTTAAATAAGTGTCAATTTATCAAATAGTTCATGGCCATGAGGGACACATGGCAGTTTATGAACCGTTCGGTTACCTCCAAAACAGTATAAAGATTGCAGCAAAGATGAGTTCAATATAGTATTTTGTATATTGGCAACCAATCGGTCCATAAACTGTCATTTGGCCAGAATTGCCATTAAGTATTTGATATATTATTCTTTAAATCCAAGTCTTTTATTTTATAATTTCACTTAAAAATCTCAAGGTTAAAATAAATTTTCCTTCTTTTCATTCTATGATGATTTAAAATGATGTTTGAAAAAAATATTCGTTAATTTTGTGATAGAACATACTTGAAGGGTAGATCAGGCTGTTTGGAAATCCAATAAAGATTTTTCGTTTGAAATATTATAAAATTACACAATGGTCAAAAGTGGATTGTACCGATATTGTTTTGTCAAAATAAACATACAGTCTAATTTATATGACAATGATTTCCAATCGTCCAGATTAAAGCTTCTTGCAAGAATCAAAACTATTCCACTAAAGAAATATTTGCAGAGATTGAACGTGTCACCAACTGATGTATGAGACTTGTGCAAAGCAGGGACTGGCGAAGATGTCGAGCGCGTCCTTTTTGACTGTGCTGTGTACGATGAAACCAGATTTCAGAACATGATGAAGTCCTAATTTAATACAGAACATAATGAAGTCCTAAATTTTCAAAACTGTTGCCTGCTGCCAAAGTTCAGTTTTTAGTTGGGGACATCGCTATTTGTTTTATATGCCGGATATTTTTATGAATCTATAAGAAAACAGTTTTTAAAAAATGTTTTGATCTTAAACATGACTTTTAATGAACCATAGACTTATTATAAGTCTATGAATGAACAAATCATTTTATTTATTTTCGAATTTCTTATCAATTAACTTTTTTATTTTGTATGCTTAAATTACCAATTTTGGATCTTTTGATAATATTTTAACAAATGTGTATTCTGTTGACATTGTTTGCATAATTTGATCAATGTTGTTATTTATGAAATCCGATCCGATTTACAAATTAATCATGAATTCATTTGTATTTTTTTATCTTGAGATGTTCAGAATTTTGGGTTAGATATAAGACCATGGGGGTCAAGTTATTCATGTCATTAACACACTGAAGATGATAAAGCGAAAACTGTTTGTTCAATTAACGCTTCATTGATTTATGATATGTATAATATATATAAAAACGACTAAAATCTCTAAAACTAAACATGGAGTTATAACAAAAATCAGCATATATCACATTTAATTACAACACAATGCTATGATGTGTTCAAAATCCGGATAAAATGCCGCCTTCATGTTCTTAGTGGCACTTCTTGCTTCTTAGTGCACTAAGAACCTTCTTAGCGGTGTTTAGACGCACCCTAACATATACCGCATATTATAGAGTAGTGAGTTTAAAGCTTCATTTATTTAAGTTTTACGTCTATAGCTGTTAAGTTAATGGTAGAAAAATACTTCAACACCAATAACTTAGCAAAGCATGTAAATTGTAAATTGCAAACAATTGATGAAATTTTCAATGTCAATAAACAATGAGTGTTACTTCCATTCGGAAGTTTTTATAATAAAAAAAAAAAAGAAAAAAAAAAAAGTCGTTTTATGTTTTTGATCAAATCCAACGTACCAGAACACATGTGCAGAAAATTTAAACCTTGGATGGTTGCCAATTTAATATTTATTAATGTTATATTTCACAGATGATTACCCAGCATGCCAATACAACAGAGTATGCGTCAATACCCCCGGAAGTTTCAAATGCGTCTGCGCCAAAGGATACACAGGGGAGAGATGCGAACGCAAGATAAACATTATTCAGAACAAAAGGCTTATTCTCCGGTCGTTTCCGACACCACCCGTGCCAATGACCACAACTGAGTCGACAACCCAATCCCCACCCCCATTTACAACAAAACAGCCACCTTCTCCAAATACGATCAAAACACCAAAACCGATTACGGATGCAGCTGTTAACACAATTTCAACAACGACATTGGCACCACCAGACTTAAAAGGTCAACCGATTGGTTAAACTGATTCATTCATATTTTTGTCTTTTTAATAAATATTTTTGCACATCAAAAAGTGTTACTTAAAACTTCTTGCTACATAATTTCCACACTGTTCTATGTTAAAAGTATCGTATTAAATAAAATAAAGTTCAAGATTTGCGCTTATAACAAATGTTTGAAGAATCGCGTATTTGTGGATTATCCCACTGTATATATGTATTGCCAAAGAAACAATAACATGCCAATACACTTCTTTTGATATGGAAAGTAAAATTGTCTTCCCTTTACCATATAAATCGATCTTTTTTTTTTGTAATTCTTTATTTTCAGAAAAAAAACATTAGTGTTATAATAACAAAGTAAGTATATATTGAAGAAAAATACATATATAATCGTGTTAATGAATAGTAATATAATTTATTATATTTCAAAAAGTATTGACAATTATATATATGATACAATTGTGTGTTCAATCCTCAAGTGCAGCAGATATAATTCTCCATTTATTTTCTACAGCCTCTCTTCTTGCAACCGAGAAAAGGGAACTGGCCATCTTTTCAACTGATATTTCCTTTTTGATTTGTTCTTTAATAGATACTAAATTAGGTTTTAAGCATTTCAACTTACATGTATAAATGTAGTATTTGACAATCAAAAGAATATTGTCAATTGCCATGTTTGAATTTTCAGAAGTGCAACCAAATATAATTTCTACAGGATTAAATGGAAATTGAATACCCTTTTCAGAGAACCAGTTATGGAGAGAAAGCCAAATATTTTTAACTGTGTTGCATGACCAAAAGATGTAAAATACTTTCTTTAAATTCACCACAGAAACTGCACAGTTCAGTTTCCTTTAACTTGCATTTAAATAAAAAGGAATTTGTTGCGATAATTCTGTGTATAATTTTGAACTGCAACATACTCAATCTGTTATTTTTATCTGTTATTTTTAGAAACCTTAAAAGGAAGACCAAAAATATAGCTCCAATTATCAACCGAAAGATCTAGTTCTAACTCCCACTTATTTTTTATTTTTAGTGGTTCTTCTGCGTATCCTTGCACGAAATTGCTGTAAATCAATTTGCAAATTTTTGGATTTAATTTTATCTTGTTTAACATGTCATCTTCAACCGTTGTCAATTTTTTTTCCTTTTTCATTTTTTCCTTCCATTCTTTTGGAATTAAATGGATTATTCCATAATATTCAAGATATGGGCAATGCAAGTCATATTTTTCTTTGAACTGCTCATAACTCAAAAATCTGATATTATCATCAACAAGATCGTTGACAAAATATATGTCCTTCTCACACCATTTGTGATAAAAACATATCTTTTTATTAATAACAATATTTTGATTGAACCATATGGGTTGACTCAAGATACTCTGTTCATTAGATTGTTTTTCCTTTAATTTTAACCAATTCAGCAGGATATCTCGCCAGAAAGGATTTAAAGTATTAGCAACCCTCTGGATACCATCTTTATTCAACAAAAATACTTTTTCACCTCCATATTTTTCTAACTTATTAGCAATAAGAATTTTCCAGGGAGATAAATTTAAAGGATCAAGTAGTTTATTAATCCATGACATCTTCAATGAATAGCAAAAAGATTTGACATGTGGGACTTTCAATCCTCCCTCGCAATAGTCATTAATTAGGACATTTCTTTTTATGCGATCCGACTTTCCATGCCAAAAGAAGTTAAAAAAGGTCTTTTGTATATCTTCAAAAATGTAGTCTGGAGGGTTTGGTAAAACAGTAAACAACTGAATTAAGATCGGTAATGCCAGAGATTTGATAACCGTGACTTTTCCCATAAATGTTAACTCTCGATATATCCAATTGTTTAACAATTTCTTAACAGACAGAATTTTGTCATGAAAATTTTGTAAAGTTTTATCCTGTTTTGTCAAATCATAGTTAATTCCCAAAAGTTTAAATTTCCCTGTGTGATTCCAAAATAGATTTTTCTCAGGAAACATTACATCCGTAGTTCCGAATCTTGAGCCTATCCATATCGCTTGAGTCTTATCTAGGTTTACTCTCAGACCAGCACATTGAGCAAATTTATGTAATGTATAGAGAGTTTGCTTTAACGAATCAGGATTGTCATCAAATGTCAATGACGAATCATCGGCATACTGACTCAGTAAAAATTCAGAGTCATTAATTTTGATCCCATTAATATTAGGATCATTTTTCAGAGAACAACTCAAAAGTTCCAAGACCAAAATAAATAAGTAAGGAGACAGAGGATCCCCCTGACGCACACCTCTTTCCAAATTGAAGAATTCTGAGCAATGACCATTATTCGATACACAACTCATGATTTTAGTATAAAAACTTTTAACCCATTTACAAAGATTTTCGCCAAACCCATAAAACTGTAATGTACTTTGTATAAATGACCATTCTACAGAATCAAATGCTTTTTCAAAATCTAAAAGAAGTAATAATCCAGGAATGTCTTCATCTTCTGTAGTTTCTAAAATGTCTAGAATAGTACATGTGCACTCACCAATGTAACGTGCTTTTAGGAATCCCTTTTGAGTGTCACTAATTATTGTCTGCAAAACGGGTTTAATTCTATTAGCAATGGCTGCAGATCCAATTTTTACATCACAATTAAGTAAAGTAATGGGTCTCCAATTTTTTAAATAATATTTACATTTATCCTCTTTTGGTATACAAGTTATAACACCTTGTCTTTGACTCACTGATAATTCCCCTTTTTGATATCCCTCATTTAAACTATTTATTAAATAAATGTGACAGTCATTCCAAAAAAATTTATAAAACTCTGCTGTAAAACCATCTAAACCAGGTGACCGGTTATTTTTCATATTTTTTACTGCAAAGAGACATTCCTGGTATGTTAATAATCCTTCACACACATATTTCTGATCCTCATCTAGCTTTTTTATAAAAGGGTTTATTATCATCAAAAAATAATGTTTTATGAGACTCATCTAAATGGGGATTGGAGGTGCTGTACAATTATTTATAAAATTTAACCTGTTCTGAAACAATAGATTTTATATCGGTAATTTCTGAATTATCATCAGAGATAAGTTTTGGAATCATTTTTTCTATGTAGTGACGTTTTTCTAAATTACAGAAATATCTAGAGCTTTTCTCCCCTTCTGCTCTCCATTTTGCTTTTGCCCTTGCTATAACTCCTTGAATTTTATATTCTCTGCTTTCTTGAAGTTTTTTTTCAATCTCCTTTATTTCATCATAAACCTGAGTATATAAAGCGATCTTGGTACAGTGATATAACCTACAAATGTTTTCGAAATAGACGATATTCCACTTTCGAATTTTGGGGTCATTGTCGCCGTCTTACAAAAAATATAAGAGAAACTGGTTTCCGACGTCAGTTGAGCGTAATCGAGGAATCGGAGACTTTCGAGATAGGAACTCTGGTGTAATTGAAGGCGGAAAAAAATGATGTCTTTTCGCTGCATGAGAATGTACATTTAATCTTTGAATTATATTAACTTATTAACATGGTGTTGTGGTTTTATACAGTAATACATGTAAAATGCAGCCATTCCATTTAAACCTATCCCAAAAACGCGACACGAATGTGTTTTACGTCATTGGTAATGTATTTTACGTCATTGGTAACATTCAGCGATATATGTATATTGTTCTGAATCTATTTTGTGAATGCCTATTAACACCTATAATTACATACAATTAGACTGTTGACAATAGAACAGGTGTTAATACTAGAAAGAATGTAACACAAAAAGGAGAGAGAAACAAAAGGAAACGTGAAACCCGAACGATAAACTACACGAAAACCGGAAAATAAGTATAACTAGATTTACAATTGCAAGCAATAGCTGATGTCGCCCCTGGCAACCAATTCGATGATTCCATTTTGTTCCCAGCATCAAAATCTACCTAGAAATAAATTTTCATTGAATCAGATGAAGTTGAAATTTTGACGTATTTTGGTGGCCATCTTGGAAATGGCAGCCATTTTGAAAATTTTTCGCAGTGCATGCACATCTTCTCATGGTTGTCCAACTTTGTGCCAAGTATCCATGAGTTCCATCCAAGCATCTCTGAGAAAACGGCCGGACGAAAAATAGGTGGAAGAAAGAAACAATAATGAACTAGGGTTCCTATGTTTGGATACAAACATAAAAGTCTCCCAAACCTCCCATGGACACAGGAGATAGCTTTTAATTTGAGTTCCACGCAATCTTGACAACCCATCTGTGAAATTTCATCCAATTCAGAGCACTTTCAATTTTCCCGCCTTTTTCCGTTTCCATGGCACCGGCGGCCATTTTGAAATTTTTTGGCCCAAAAATGTGTTCTACTATTTGTATACATCCTTCCTGTGAAGTTTCGTTCAATTTGGAGCACTTTCAATTTTCCCGCCTTTTTTCGGTTTCCATGGCAACGGCGGCCATTTTGAAAATTTCAAGAACCAAGTGCACCCCGCGGCATGGGTACCTATCATCCTGTGAAGTTTCATAAAGATCAGACCAATATTCTCCGAGAAAACTTCCGGACAAGTTCAGTGGCGAAGAAGCCGGCAGAATAATAAAACTGTGTTCGCAAGCGAGACACAAAAGTCGCCCAAACCTCCCATTAATTAGTATCCTTGCAAATCTTTAACCTCAAAATATGTTCTACCCTTCCTGCACAACCTTCCTATAAAATTTCATGCAATTTGGAGCACTTTGAATTTTCCCGCCTTTTTTCGGTTTCCATGGCAACGGCAGCCATTTTGAAAATTCCAAGACTGAAATGCACATCTTGGGATGGGGTTTCATCTTTATGAAGTTTAGTTAAGATTGGACCATCAGTCTTCGAGAAATCAGGTGGACAAGTTCACTGACGGAAGAAAAAGAGGAAGAATAATAATAACTAGATTTGCAATTGCAAGCAATAGCTGATGTCGCCCCTGACAGCAAATAAGATGATTCCAGCTTGTTCGCAGCATCAAAATCTACCTAGAAATCAATTTTTGTTGAAAATGAATTAATCATCCAATTCTGAGTACTTTGATTTTCCTGCCTTTTTTGTCGTTTCCATTGCAACCGGTGCCATATTGAAGTCTTATACATCAGAAATCTTTCCCCATGTCCTAAGCAACCTTTCTGTAAATTTTCATCCAATTCTGAGCATATTGATTTTCCAGCCTTTTTGCCGTTTCCATGGCAACCAGTGCCATATTGAAGTCTTGGACATTGGAAACATTTCCTCCATGTCCTCTACAACTTTTCTGTAAATTTTCATCCTATTTTGAGCACTTTGATTTTCCCGCCTTTTTGCCGTTTCCATGGCAACCGGTGCCATATTGAAGTCTTGGACATCGGAAACCTTTCCCCCATGTCCTAAGCAACCTTTCTGTAAATTTTCATTCAATTCTGAGCACTTTGATTTTCCCGCCTTTTTTGCCATTTCCATGGCAACCGGTGCCATTTTGAAAAATTTTGGTGGTGCATGCACATCTTCTCTTAGTGGTCCAACTTTGTGCCAAGTATCAATGAGTTCTGTTGAAGCATCTCAGAGAAAATCCCTGGACAAAAATAGGTGGAAGAAAGAAACAATAATGAATAATAATGATAATAATGAAACAGGCAAAGAACAATATGTCGTCCCGACTACGTCTGGGACATTGGAAACATTTCCTCCATGTCCTATACAACTTTTCTGTAAATTTTCATCCAATTTTGAGCACTTTGATTTTCCCGCCTTTTTTGCCGTTTCCATGGCAACCGGTGCCAAATTGAAGTCTTGGACATCGGAAACCTTTTCCCCGTGTCCAAAGCAACCTTTCTGTAAATTTTCATTCAATTCTGAGCACTTTGATTTTCCCGCCTTTTTTGCCGTTTCCATGGCAACCGTTGCCATATTGAAGTCTTGGACATCGGAAACCTTTCCCCCATGTCCTAAGCAACCTTTCTGTAAATGTTCATTCAATTCTGAGCACTTTGATTTTCCCGCCTTTTTTGCCATTTCCATGGCAACCGGTGCCATTTTGAAAAATTTTGGTGGTGCATGCACATCTTCTCTTAGTGGTCCAACTTTGTGCCAAGTATCAATGAGTTCTGTTGAAGCATCTCAGAGAAAATCCCTGGACAAAAATAGGTGGAAGAAAGAAACAATAATGAATAATAATAATAATAAAGAAACAGGCAAAGAACAATATGTCGTCCCGACTACGTCTGGAGCGACATAATAAGAAACGGAGCAAAAACAACAAGTCGAAAAACTACGTTTGGGCGACTTAATAAGAATAATAACGAGTGATAATATGTTTGCATGCAAACACAAGTCACCCAAACCAGATTCCATACCAAATTGCTTTTTGAAAAAATGTTGCATGTGTTGTATATTTATCACCAATGATTGTAATAATGTGTTTTGAAATATGTTTTTTATTCCTTATGTAAGAACTAGTGTCATAAACTCATTATCTTTTCGTCTATCAGTGTTAGTAGTACTTTGATTACCAGGTTAACACTTCGTTAGTATATGTACTGGATTGCATCAGAAAGAAAGTTGCGTCATAATGGTTTCATTATTGATTCATTGATGAAACCAACATTCAAAGCTTAATATGTACATTTATTGATACTTTAACATGAAATAAAGCTATAGGGCTGTGACCTTGACCTTTGACCTTGACCTCATTTTGAAGGTCCAGACTCTTCCTGATCATTTTGTACGTTAAAAGTCTTTTAGTATCTTTAATGGTATTTGAGCTATAAGGAAAAACGCAAAATTCGGACATCAAAATCGGTTTTCGGTCCATAAAACGAAAACTGTTGTTCCGATAATTTTTGACCCTATGTAATAAATGTAGATCTTAACAAGACACACATTTTTGCAATTACATGTTATCAGCTATCTATTACGGTTTATGAGTTATTACAAAAACAAGATCTAGGGTCAAAGTTCAAAGTGACCAATGACCTTTGACCTTAGCATTTTTGAATGTAACACATATCACCTAAATTGAATGGAAAAGGTTTCAGGTTTCTATCTCTTACCGTTTTCGAGAAAAAACGTGCTAAAAGAGGTGACGAAACTTTCAAGGGGCATAACTCTTGAACGGTGTGTCATAGAATTTTGGTCTAAATGTAACAAAGGTCCGTCATGACCTAATAAACATTTTTGCCATAACAATTAATCAGCTATCATTTACAGTTTTCGAGATATTCCAATCATAACATTTGAGGTCAAAGTTCCAAGTGACCAATGACCGTGGTCATTTTCGAAATTCAAAGACCTTCTTGCACATCTTGGGGTGGTTGTCTACATTGGTGCCATGTTTCATTAAGTTTGGAATACTAATCTCTGAGATAATGTTTGGACAAACTTTGAAAAATCCTTTGAGGAATAATAATTATAATAAGAAACAGAGTAAAAACAATAAGTCACCAAACTTCGTTTGGGTGACTTAATAATAAGAAACGGCAGTAAAACAATAAGTCTCCCCAAACTTTGTTTGGGAGACTTAATAATAAAGAAACGTACAAACAACAATATGTCGTCCCGACTACGTATGGGGCGACATAACTAATTAAAGGGAACTGTCGCCTCAGTTGCCATAGAAATAGATCTACGTATGTCAAGTCATCCTTTTGTATAGCAAATAATAGTATTGACAATACATTTATTTGCCGGTAGGAATCTGAACAATGGGAGTTGTGGAGTGTGGGTCTTTGAATGGCGGGTAGAGAGCTCAGCAAAATCATTAATGAACAAGCAAAATGAACTTTTTGCATATAACTGTTTTCCTGTAATATATTCTTATATATCATATATATCGATATATTCAAAAGTAAATCTTTTAAAATACTAGTAGTTGTTATAACAATTTCCTTTTTTGAACGTAGGTTTTTGGGGGGTCGGGAGCTCTGATCAAATAGAAGTGAGCTAACATTTCATATATTTATGATATGATATGTTTGATAATAAATGCAATGTACAGAGGATTGCTGTTTTATAAACCAATGAGAGCGATATATTGCATTATTCTTATCTCCATTCTTTAATTTTTCAGTAAGCCTTCAAAATGACCCCCTCGTTTTTAAATGCGGCTACTGCTTCGAATTATACCATACTAAGATAAAAATCATCATGTTATACAAAATACATCCTAATTAATAGAATAATGCGCAATATAAAATGGAATTTTATCAATAGCAATTACATAACTAGAGGCGCATCTGACAAAATGCTGAACAGCAGGGTTTTCAATGTTCTGCATGGTGGCTATGTTTATTGACGGGTTGAAATGAAATGAGCAATCTTTGTATACAACCTTCCATACGTCATTCCTGTAAAGTTTGGTTGAATTTGCTTCAATGGTTTCAGAGGACTTGATGTCAATGACGTTTTTCCTACAGGGTCCAATGTTAATATAAGTTCCGTGCTGGCATCCTTTTTGTCGGATTAGAACGAAATGAGCAATCTTTGTTAAGGACCTTCCATACATCATTCCCGTGTGTAGCAGCAGCAGCAGCAGCAGAAGTCATATCCAAATATGTAGAAGCAGCAGCAACAGCAATATAGTGAAATGAGCACGCGAGCACAGCCAAAACATTACTAGTAAACGACTCGTGGGTCTTGTTTGCTGTATCTAAAGCTTCGCTTCTTATAATTTTTGCTGTTGCTGCTGCTTCTACATATTTGGATATGACTTCTGCTGCTGCTGCTGCTGCTACGGCTAGCTATAGCTTAGAAAAGAAAAAAATGCAGTACAATAACACTCTTTACCATAATCTAACCCTAACCCTAACCCTATCTCTTATCTAACCTTAACCTAACTGTAGTAGTAGATATAAGCAGTGTTTTGTCTGTGTTGAAGACAGAACATTGCTTAGTGTACTGCATTTTTTTTTCTAAGCTGGCAGTAGCAGCAGCAGCAATACAGTGAAAAGAGACCAAGCACAGCCAAAACCATACTAGAAAACGACTCGCGAGTCTTGTTAGCTGTATTTAAAGCTTCGCTACTTATATTTTTTTGCATTCGTGCAACGAATCCCGAGGGTTGGAGATTTCTGCAATGTACCATTGCGATAGCTGTAATTATCATTCAAATTTACGGTTTATTCTTAATTGGTTCTGAATCAAGCAAGAGATGGACAGACATGAATATCCGAGGAAAGCAATGTTACTGAAGAATCAGAGTATGCTACGGATGAAAAATCTAACGA
The DNA here is from genome assembly GCA_002080025.1 of Modiolus philippinarum. Taxonomy (NCBI): domain Eukaryota; kingdom Metazoa; phylum Mollusca; class Bivalvia; order Mytilida; family Modiolidae; genus Modiolus; species Modiolus philippinarum. The sequence goes on from MJUU01074562.1 coordinate 131,137, forward strand.
AAGAGACACACACTGGGCAGCACCATGAGATATAGTAGTAACCAAAGCCATGAATGGTAATTAGAAAAAAGAAGGGAAACGGGGAATGTGTCAAAGAGACAACGACCCAAAGGGGAGTAATAACAACTCAAAGCCACCATAAGATCTTCAATGAACGGTGAGAAAACCCCACACCCAACGGCAGGTCGGATTTGGCCCCTGAACAAAGAGCAATCAAGTCCAGCGAAATAAACATCATCCTAGACTCCTATAGACATAAAGTAAACACAAAGGCTTAATAAATTCCTGACTTAGGACAAGCGCAAACCTGCTGCAGCGGGGTTAAACTAGTTTTATTGGATCGAAACCTTCCCCCTACAGCCAATGTGATATATCAAAAAACAATCGTAACAACAGTAAAATTCAGTTGGCAACAGGACTGAGTCAATTGTGAAAAATGAAATTGAAAGAACTAAATATACGGACAAAAACATGAAATCACAAGAGACTACTAACAGTTAACTGACATGCCAGCTCCAGACCCATCACCAGCTGACAAAGTAAGTTATGTACCCTCAGTATACAGCTTCCACCAAGATCTCTTCCTGTGAGGAGTTTAGCATACTGATTTCATGTATATACCGGAATACATAACCTGTGTCCATGCAATACAGATTTTAGAAATTTAGAATGTGTTTAGTTAAATTGCAAAGACCCTATCAAAAAATCAATGTTAATACCAAAGAAGGCCATACGTAATGACTTGACGATAATATCGTAATTATAACCCTAATGAGTTAGACGATTTAAAGGTTTTTTGAGTTTGTTAGGCGAGTTTACGTATTTTTTACTCTTATGTAAAACATTACCGTAAAATAAGGGATGTGAAATACCAGCCTTGATTAGATGTTTACAGGTTGCATTGTATTTATGAACTAAGTCTTTATATCGATGATAAAATTTAGTAAAGGTTTTAACTAGTTTGTGATAACGAAAACCCTGATGTAATAGGTTTTCAGTTATGAAAAGATTCCGTTCATTAAAATCGCAAACGTTATGACATACTCGTGCAAATCGAACAAGTTGAGATATGTAAACACCATATGATGGCGCTAATGAAACATCGCCATCCAGAAATGGATAATTAACTATAATTGAGAAAAGAAAAATCATCCCTTTTATCATAAATTTTAGTATCTAATTTACCATTCGTTATATCAAAATTGATGTCTAAGAACGGACAATGATTATTATCAGAATTGGCTTTATTCAAAGTAAGTTCTTTAGGGTAGATGTCCTTATAATACGTATTGAAGTTGTCATTATTTAAAGTTAAAATATCATCCAAATATCGGAAAGTGTTGTTAAACTTTTCAATTAAATGCTGTTTAGATGGGTCTTTGCTGATGTTGGTCATAAACTGAGATTCGTAGCAGTTCAAATAGAGGTCCAACTGCACAATTGGTACCCATAGGAATTCCAATGACCTGGCGATAAATACAGTTACCGAAATGAATGAATATATTGTCAAGTAAAAATTCAAGTGCTGAAATCATATCAAAACAAGTCCAATTAGTTGAATTCTTTTGTTTTGTATTACTAGATGTGTTTTAAAGGAATTAGAACATATATATTCACAATCGGATTTTTTGAATGCCCATTGAATAAGACGTCTGAATTTTTCCTTTATAAGATTATGTGGTAAGGTAGTACAGAGGGTAGAGAAATCAAAACTTTCAAGGGATTCAAAAGGGGCATTATAAGCATTCAATTTATCGAGAACTTCCAATGAATTTTTTACACTGAGTCTCCAAAAATGATTGACACCACTGTTTTCATATACTTTGTTACAGAAAGTTAAAACCAGGTTTTTAATAGCAGTCAATATTAGTCCGAATACCAACAAAAGGTTGAAGATTATGTTGAAGCTTAACATGAAGAAGTCAAGGCACGCAACTTGCATTTAAAGACATGTACGATGACTACAAAGACATTATGAGGGACGTTTATCTACATGGCATATTCTGGATAGAAAATATGCGCGAGACAAAGTGCATAAAAAGATCAAGAAGACGATTCAACGCTTGAAAAAGAAGGGGATATGATACTAGAGAAGCTTGGAAGTATGCTGTAGGTAAGAGGAGATATTTCTTTGATGAAGTATTGAATGAATATGACGCACCACCGACAGAAGACAACGAAAAAAAAAATAAATGAAAAAGACAGTTGGGAGTGAGAGGAAAGGGGAATGCGTCCTATCCTAGCCAATCACAGCCTGGTGAAACGCAGAGTGGCCTTCCCTGGATTGAGAAAATTATTGCTGGAAAATGAAATATTTCATATCACCACCACCCGCAGCACCACAATAGCCTATCATCCCAACAGCACCATCACAGAATATTGAAATGAGCACGCGAACACAGCTATAAATAACTTGTTAGCCGTTTGAGCATAGTCGTGAGTCATGTGAGAAGGTGTGATTAGCAGCATAAAACTGGAAAATTCCACTTACTGAAGAAGCTAACAAACACAACTGCCCCCCCCCCCCNACATTCATAAGAACAAGCCTAACCACCATGATTACCACTCACCACCACCACAACGACTTCCACCATTAACACCACCAACCTCCACGTCCACTACCACCACCATAATAGCCTACCACCACCAGCGAATAGTGAAATGAGCACACGAGCACAGGCAAATCCATACTCGTTATCCACTGATGAGTCATGTAAACATGAATTGGTACAAAACTTAGTATCTCGCCCAAGTATCGAATGAAATCAAGAAATTAAAATTCCGCGTAAAATACCATGAAGAGGTATCTCCCTTCGTGAAAACAAAATGGCTGCGATGAATGCGGACCTGATAAAAGACACTCAGAGTTCAACAATCATAAAATTACCTCCCTTGACGAACGCGGATGTGATAAAAGACATCCACAGAACAACCCCACGACAACTTCCGAAAATATCCGAACGACCATATCTGAGTCGTTCCGACCAGGGAAAACCACGACTTCCGGTCTATCCCTGGGGACATACCCACTTCCGATCAAGCATGCGCGCTGTAATAAGGCATTTGAGACCCCTTCAGGGTGTTGCACTCTTTCAACTCGTCATTTCCGGTCAACATGGCCGAATAGGGCCTTAAACAGTGCCACTTCCGGTTGCGCATGCGCAACATAACCTCTTCGTGTTCCGGTCATATGATTTCTGCTTCCGGTCAAGTGACTTCTGGTGACGTCATTTGCGGTCTAAATCACTTCCGGTGACATCACTTCCGGTACCACCTCGAGAAATACACGGTGAATTGTGATCATATACTACTGGCTAGAACGTTTGTATAGCATTTTGACGATATTTCGTCAGATCAGTTCGAAATTCTTCACCCCAGTCCAAATGTCAGTTGCAAAGGTAGAAATGGCTAGAAAGGCCTCCGATCAATACGACGAATCTGCAGAAATATAGGTCCCCAATAATTGCAAAATTTATTCTAAAAAAAAATATGCTAGTCTGATGTTGAAATAAAGCAGCTATTTACATTTCTTTGGAATTTTGCCTTGCTCTTTAACCATTATTTTTATAATAAAACATCGGCTAATACGTTATTCCTTAATTTTAAAGACGCTCGGTTTGCGTTCTTTACACGTTTAAAGCAACTTTTGAGAAGCTATTACATATCGCACATATTGCGTACATAACGTACCTCCAGCGTTCGTCTAACGTGTGTATAACTTATCAACAACACGTTTGCGAACGTCGTGAAATTTTGACTATGTTCAAAATTTCTCGACGCACCGAAAGCTAAACAACGCACGCCAGCGTGGGTCGACGTGTTTATAACGTGTTAAGAACGTGCCTCTAGCATATACAACGCACATCAGCGTCTACGAAAATATTCTCACATGTCGGCACACGTTGGCGTTGTGCGTTAAAAGTGTGACAGAGCCATAAGAAATTTGCCCTTATGTTCTATTTTGATAAAAACGGCCATGTTATTGGTCTACGGATTTAAAAATTATAAATCTGAGAGTAAATACACTGGTACTGATTCAAACTATAATCATGTTTCAGCAGCTTTAAAGCGGAAGGTCATCGAAAAGGTCAACGCCGACAATCGGCGACAACTGATGGTGGCATCTCATATTCTCTTTTGCGCCAGGCGATCTAAAGATTAAAGAACATTTAACTTGTAATACGGGACTTTCGCGATAGGAACTCTCGTGTAATTGAAGGCGGAAACAATCACCTCAAATACCAATAAGACGGAGTGATTGGATTCTTCACCTATTGAAATAAATATATAACACATTAAAAACAAAATATTTATGAAATTGTAGTGTATACTTATAATTGTTCCTACATGACAATTCCTTAAATAAATTTTAATTGATGAAAAACAATTAACCTGAAGCGCTACATCAGGTTCAATGTAAACCACCTTCGCTCAACAGTGTTCATTGATGGGGGGGGGGGGGGGCCCTTTATCGAGACTCCGGGATTGGGCAGTTTTAGCGCCGGGAAATCGGGATTGCCGTTTTTTATCTTCGGGAATTCGGGAAAAAAATTTATCGAGAATCGGGATTTTCATCAATTCTACTTTATCGAGATGACAGTTTCATCAGTAAATAGTTTTTTTGTTTTCAGTAATGGTCAGCATTCATTTAATTTGATATCTATAGGCATGATATTTCTTATCTATTTTTTATATTAAATTTCATACACTACCTTAACACATGCATTTGTATTCTATGGATCCAGAATTAATGAGAACTGTCGTAAGATAAAAACTCTGTATTTAAAGAGAAGTAGGCTTTCTGAAAACGAAGCTTTGGGTGTCAATGTGTCAGTCTAGAGTAGCTTAAGCCCTTTGCATACGAGCCTGACGGTTTGTAGATTTGTCTGTCTAACAATCCTGGCTTTGCAGATTTTACCCAAGAGGTCTAAAAGTTTGCAGTGTTTTTACACATTGACCATATTGTATTCGATGATTTATCTACATTTTACGGCTAATTAAACAAACTAGTCAATTTTTCATCAATATTCTGTTAGCACTGAAGGTCAGTGACTCTATCTGTCATAATCATCTTCACTTGTTTTTTTTACTTTTAATGAATCTGACACTTCACAGCGTGTTTTTATATTCGTTTCACATCTGAACCTCCTACTTTGGTTGCGTTTTACATTTTTCTCTGTATTTAGTTTTTATACGACTGTAAAAGTTTTGCGGTCATATATCTGGTAGGGCGTTGGCGTCGTCGGCGTCATCGGTACCGGTGTCTGTGGATAGCATAACTTTGCTTCTAGTTGACGGATCATTATTAAATTTTAGAGTGATGTATCTTGGCACACGCGTAAACTCTTATTTCGAGCTGGTGGCCCGCCAGTTTCAGCAAAAATAGCCTAAAGGGAATGAAATTGGGTGTTTTCACATATTTGACTGCAGAATCTTTATGATTTATTGGATTTTGATTGGGTTCGTTTCGCTGTGCTCATAAGGAAATTTCAAATCTGGATTTAATATAGCATTTTTTAAAATATTTTTGGTCCGATTTTGATGCATTTTTTTTTAAATCTTTATGAAAAATTAACATACCGTTCAACAATTAGATTTTTGGGAACTTGTTTCAGTTTTCGCAGCAATGAGAGACAAAACGGGCAAAAATTACAAGTTTGCAGATTACCTAAAACCTGTATTTTTCCTCGGATTTTAATGAAAGTTTTTTCTTTGGATTCCTCTTGATATCAGCCATCTGTGTAATGTCAACCGATTTGGCGTTGCTCTTACCGTTTCAGCAGCCCTTTTCACAAAAAATCTTACGATAAATTTTAATCGTAAGTCAATATGAAATGTTAAAGACTTACGACTAATTTTTATCGTAAGATTTTTTGTGAAAAGGGCTGCAGAGCTACAAGGGTTCAAAGGACCAACTTATCAGTTTTTCTAACGCCGTGCGCGGTCCCGGCTTATGAATAGGCCTGCAGTATCCTCTGAACCTGGAGTATGAGTCTTCCTAACAGAGGCCCGGTACCTGGATCGGTTTTCAGGGGCTCTGGCTACAGAGCTGCCGGGCGCGTCCCCAGGTGGTGGATAGGGGAATGCCCTGTCTATGCGGGGTAGTCAGGTCATAATACGGAAAGCCTGACCGCGAACCATTGTAGCAAAACTGTTTGGAGAAACGCCACGCTCCAAGCAGTATAAAGACCCCTTCTATATTTCTCTAAAGAGAGCAGACGCATTGGGTGTCGTATGGAAGGCTAAATTTCCTGCCCCTACCCATTTCTCCCATTTTCTAGTGGCAATCAAAAGTCGTTACCCCGATTGTCCCTTCCACCTTTATTTCTTTCTTCTTTTACTTACAATTTTTTTGCATTGATTAACTTGTTCTCGTCCTGATATAGCTGAAATATTGCTCATTGGACGTTAAACTCTAACTAATCAATCAATCAATTTTTCTAAATATGTGAGATCTTTCTTTTTCATCAGATTTCGATGGGATTTTTTTTCTTTAGATTCCTCTTTATATAAAATTTTGGTATATGTAAACATATTTTGTGTGGGTCTTAACGTTTCTGAGCTATAAGGGGTCAAAGGGCCCAAAATTGCACTTTTTCGAAATAAGTGAAATCTTGATTTTTCATAAGATTTCAGAGGATTTTTTTTATTCCTCTTGTTGTAAGCTTTTGGTAGTACATGTGTGTCAAAAGATTTGACATACCTTGTACCGTTTCTTAGCTATAAGGGGTCAAAGGGTCGAAATCGCAATTTTCAAAATATGTAAAATCTTTGTTTTTTTTTTTTTGTTTTTTTTAATGGTGTTCATTTCTTCGGATTCTTCTAATCGTAAAGTTATATACATGTATGTTGACCAATTTGACATGCCTCTTACCATTTCCGATCTATATTAGGAATCATAAGGGCTAATTTTTATTTTTCCTAGTTTTGTCCAGCTAATTACTGGGTCCAGCTCCTTATTGTGTCCATTTAATTACTGTGTCAAGCTCTTAATTGTGTCCTCATTCATTTTTAATTATACACTTGTTCAAATTTCAGTGTTCGACGTGCTGCAGTCGTGTCATGCTGCGATCGGCGAAGACCTTTATTCAATACTATTCATGGCCAAAATCTTGGCACATTCAATTCCTCATACAGCTGTGAACCAAGATATCCAAAATGCCGGTGCAGATTTCTATTTTTATTCTGTTACAAGAGAGTTCTACTTTAGATTGTACCAATTGTCAGTAATGATCTTTTAACATGAAGATCCCAAGAGCCTTTAATGGACCGTAGCTCTGCTACAACTCCACCATAGACATCTATGATGACATGGTTTCAGATGACATGTTTGATTTTTTTTTCAAACTAGGATTTTAAACTATTTGGCTGTAAATTGCTGAGAAATATCAGAGATCGTTTTTGAAATGAACCATCTAAATATCATTATTACCAACTTTAATTTTATTCAGAAAAGAAGAAGTTTCATAAAAAAAAACTTAATATATTATTCACAGGATCAGTTAAGTTATGCTTCTAAATGATGCCTTTCACGGATAAGGTATGGTCCTGCCGGAAACCATCTGAAGTTGTCCAATCAAGAATTAATATCATTAAGTTAGTTTACAATTGGACAGTAGTTCCAGAGAAAATGTTTATGTTTTTCCAGAGTATACCTGTAAAGTTTATGGAATATACTCTAACAGTGGACATTTTCTTTCCTAAATACGAGACCAAATACATGTAGATTCGAACTTGGTCGCAGTGGTCCTTAAAGTGGTGTTTAGCAAGTCTTCAGTTCATCAAAGAAAGCCATCAATGGGAAATATAGACATAATTTTACATTGGACTCTGTAAGATCAAGATCTATAAATAATTGTCTATAGGCTCTAGGACTCAGTCTCATGAACTGAGCATGAATCGCTCACCTGACAAAATGCTTCTTAGCCATGTCTATGCTGGTGACCAAAAATGATTTTTCTCCCATAGGGTCTGATGGTAAAGTAAAGTTTGGTTAATTTAGTTTAAGTGGTGTCTGAGAAGTTCATCGAAAATGATTTTCCCTTTGGATCCTGTGTTAAACTATGTTCTATGCTGGCTGTCATGTTTTTGTCGGATCTGACCGAAATTAGCAATCTCTGTACAGGAGCTTCCATACTTCATTCCAGTACAGCTTGGTTGAATTGGGTTCAATGGTTTCAGGGAAGATTATCAAGGTAGTATTTTCCCATAGGGTCCAATGTTAAACTAAGTTTTGTGTTACCCACCATGTTCGGAACAAAATCATTCCCGCCCCTTTCGATTTCAACCTACTTTTCCAGTGGCAGTCAGAATTTCCCGTCCCATGATCCTTTCCATACCCCAAAGTGATTATTTATTAACAAACTTGTTCTCGTCTTGATAGAGCTGAAATATTGCCCGGTAGATGTTAAACAATATTCAATCAATCAATCAATCGGAACAAAATCAGTAATTTTTGTAATTGAGCTATACTCAACATCATTCCAGTACAGATAAGTAAAGTTTGCTTCATTAGTTTCAGAGAAGATGATGTCTTTCCCTAAGGCAAAACTACTGAAGTTCCATGCTGAAGGCCATGTTTTTTGTAGAATCGGAACGAAATAAGCAATCTGTGTAAAGGATCTGAATTACTACATCATCCTAGTACAGTTTAGTTAAAGAAGTGTGGCCATTAAGGCGTGAATTTTGTTCATATGTTGGGTAATTTTCAGAATATGCTCAAATGTTGTCGAGAATCATTTAAGGTGGTCTCTGGTACGTGTACTTATTAGATATAAAACCAATATATGCCAAATTTGTATGTTTTCTGACTTATTAGCAGTCGAACTTGGCTGTTAATAGCCTTTTGTGTCCATTTTAGCTATTTTACAGTGTTTGAGGAGATGGTACTACTCAAAGGACCCTGAGAACCAAAACCAAATTTTTTGTTGGGAACGTATAAACATCTGCCCTTCCTAATGGAAGTTAGTTTATTTGGTTCTGTATGTCCTATACAACGAATTTTAACAAAACGTACAAAAATTGTCAAAATCTGCCAAAATTGCATTCAAGTGACAAATTCAGTGGCTGAATCTTTTATCCAAATATACGAAAATGCATTTAAATTGATTTTGTCCTTATAGTGTATACTACAGATGATCTGTTAAAGCAGATTTCGAAAAGATTTAATGCATTCTCAAAATTAGTGTGCCGATCGAAATAAATTCACGGGTAAATGGCCATATACCTCTTTAAAGCAGATGATGAAAATGATGTTTTACACATGTGTGAAAAATGATACCTTTTAACATATAAATCACGCCTATAACGACCATGGGTTTAAGTGAGCGATTTAGGTTCTTGGGAGCCCCTTGTTTATGTTTTCTCCTTCACATATTTTTGCGCAGTGGAAGTTGTAGGAAAAATTGCAAAAAAAACGAGAAAAACCTGAAGCGACCATATGCAGCCGTCAAATGATGTATTTGTTTTGTTTTTTCCTCTTCCATTTCGTAAATTTCACACTCTTCTGATTTTATTAACATTGACTACTATATCATTTTAAAATGAATTTTATGAAAATTTGAGTACCTTATAAATAAGGGTATATAATTCCACTATACGAGTAACATATTATAATCTTGTGTGCTTACAATCCGTATAATCATTTTAAAAGCACACATTCCTAATTCATTTTTTTGGTTTTAAACAAAAGATTAATGAATTCCAGGGTTTGACACTAAAGTCAATTCTCAGTAGACAAAAGGACTACAAGATGCTTGAAATCACTATGGTGATTTTACCGGCCTGATATAAATAAAGCTTTGAAAAAGCGTTGTTCCTTTGCTTGTTTTACCATGTATTTGTAGACTTTGTCTCATGTGCATTTACCCCATATCTTTTCATTCACCATTGAGAAATTTTCCAAATTTTGCTAGCCCTATGGACTGCCAAGATACAAATTCTAGTAGTCTTTCCTAAAATTTACTAGCCTAGGGCTACAAGACTACTGTTAGAGTCGAACACTGAATTCTAAATATATCATAAAAAGTTTTGTGACTGAAAATGTAGCTTTCAGAAACTTTTCTCCTAACACCAAATAAAGGACTGAAAATGAAATAAAATACGTGAAGATTTTGATATTAATATGAATGAATAACACTCTCCAAAACATTTTTACATTTTTTGTCTGGATTTCGGGATTATCAAAAATTAAGTCCGGGAAATCGGGAAAGCAGTAAAACAAGTCCGGGATTTCGGGATGGGACCCCTTCCTCCCCCCCTCCATTGATTAGTGATTCCCTCTCAATGTATCGTATGTATGGTTTGAACACGATTTTGAAATCCCGTATTACTCCATCAATCAATTCGTGAAAGTATTGAACAGATTTAGTGTTTTAGTAACTTGATAAGTATATTTTCTTCTTCCATATGGATGAAAGTAATACAATGAATAAATTATTCACGACCTTAAGCGTTTTCCATACCCAATATCAAATGTTTTCTCGAAACTAGCTCATGATTTTAGAAAAATGGTAAGTTTTTGCTCCTTTTATGTGTTTAACTGAATTTTCTTTTCAATACTAAGGAATTTCTGTGAATGAAAAGTAGAACTTGAAATCAAGGGGAAAACTTAATGTGTTATCATTACGCAACGTACGCGGAAAAAATGTACCTGTCGAATTTTTCCATGGTATGAGTGACGATGCAAAGAAAATATTCATAGATACTGTTGTATTTTTGAAGAAGTAACATCATAGAATAATATCCAGATTTAGAAACTTTTTCGTGGTAGACACAATGGGGGTCGAAATGCGAATTACCTTATTTACGTGAATGGCATTTAATTTCTTAAGATGCGCCTCCATTACGTGCCTTATTGGCGTTAATAACAAATTGACTGCAAAATGGTGCACATTGACGCCAATAAGGCACTTAATCGAGTCATGTCTATAGAAAATAAATGCCATTCACGTAAATAAAGAAATAATGGATACGCACTTCGACCCAAGTTAGATATAATTTAATGTTACATTATAAATAATTATATTTGTTAGGATAATATTCATAAGTACCATCATAGGTTGGGCGAGAGGGTAGGGGGTGAGTTCCGGGATAATAACCCCTTATTTTTAATTCCGTACAGAATTTAGGAAATGAATGACATATAAAACGGTAAACATCGACTGGAAAACCTTTTTTTTTTAAATCGAGATCGAATTGTGTCCCTCTTTCTACGAAGGTTGGATCTACCGATGCACTGTTGCAATGTTATTGGGCATTTTTCGTTTCCGCTGTGATTAAGGATTTTAAGGGAAGCCTTTCAGATACACGACAAGCAGTAGTGTATGTCACCCACGGCATTTTTGTCTATTAGCTTAGGGACCGACCATTTAACTTGAAGGGGGGTGGGGGATGGGGCTTTGTTTTTTTTTCGAAAAAAATATTCAGGAGCTGATTTTATGTGAAAAAATATTTTGGCTGCCAAAATGATGAAAAAAAAATTCTGAAGGAGGCTTTCTGCTCCAAAAAATAATGTTAATTTAAAAAAAAATATTTTGTTGATACACGTGCAAAAATTGTCTGTCCAGAAAAAAACCATACCCCCCTTTTCAGGTTAAATGGTCGGTCCCTTAGGACACTAGTGTTTTTGATGGGCAACGGATCACAGTGATTGATCAAAAACATGGATATGGCGTTTTTTTAACAATAAAATCAATAAATTTTGCTCAAAACCGATGGTAAGGACCGTCTTGAAATTCATAGGTATTGACAAAGCATATTATTGAAGACCTCGGTTCCACCATGTATTTGTAGAGACTTTGTCTGATGTGTATTATCTCCATATATCCTTGCATTGTTTAAGGTAGTAGAATAAACTCTTTAAATCAATAATTCGATTGAAAGAGTTAGTTTCAACAATGATTTTCAAGCATTGATGTGAAAAAGATCTAAAATCATCTTTGTTACTTAGAAGCTTAGAATTTATTTATGAAAATGATTAAAACAAACATACAAGTGGTTTTTAAGAGTTTTGTCCCTTAACCTAGGTCTACTACCTTAAACAAATAAAATTTGTAAATTTTTAATTTGCATAAAGACACCCTGCAAAATACAAAAAAAAAATACCAAAGTTGCATAAAAACAGTAAATTAGCAGTAAAATAACTTAAGAGAGTATGAGCGTCAGATATCAGAAGAATTCGATATCCTCGGGTTTCACCCATTTAAACAGGGTATTTTTTTTTGCACATGTTTCGTATTTTCTTGGTCATAGGCCACTTTAAAATGCATAAAATAGACAACATACAAAATTTTATATACTTCCAATTTTATTTTCATATATTTTAAGGCATATAAACAGGTAATGTAAATTGAAGGAAAACTCCAGAGAGAACTGTTTCCCGCCAAAATTTTGACGTCTTATATCTCAAAAATTCTTGCATGGATTGTCATTTTTTTTACCAACCATGAGGTGAGCGAAGCGAACATGGTTGGTACTGTTCTGAAGCGGAAGTGGGAGGAGCTAAAGCTGTATACGAGGATTCGAAACTGTAATCGCATGTCGCGCCGAAGGCACGACCACACCCAAACGGATACTAAATGATGCATAAATGATATTAACAATTTACCATTATGTTTCGTGCCGAAGGCACGACCTTATCAACAAAAAGAAAACTGGTCTGTATTTTGTATTTTCGAACACGAGATTACACGAGACAACGAAATATCACTCGAGGAAACACGAAATCACACGAGACAGGCTGTTTCGGATGTGCAAATCAATGATTATGGAGGTAAATGTCGTGCCGAAGTCACGAATTAGATGAACAAATTGATACAACTGTCGTGCAAGAGGCATGACCACTACCAACATATATAAAGAATAAATAACAAAGAAAGTGTATTTCACTATGACAACGCGTTCGTCATTCGGCGGCAAACATCGGGTGTCCGTAGTAAAGCATTTTCCGTAGGCCTATAGACCCTTTCACGATAACTGCGGTCCTGAATTTTGCACATGCGCTCATATGCCTTTGAGTGGGTAAAATGCAACGTCATAATATATGTGATGTCATGATTAATTGTCCTACGACGTCATTTTTGCAGGAACTGTTTTTATTTTCCGCTCAAAATCACAGGAACGCAGTTATCGGGAAGGGGTCTATACCTGTACCCAATTCCACCTGAGTTGACCCCCGTGGAGTCAATGTAAAGACGTGCTGAAGGCACGACAACTAGGATAAGGATAAAACTGTCGTGCCGAAGGCACGAACATTGTGATTAATGGCACGTAAGTGACCGACCATTTAACTTGAAGGGGGGGGGCTATGGTTTTTTCTAAAAAAGAATATTTTGGAGCTGATTTTATGTGAAAAAAATATTTTGGCTGCCAAAATGATGAAAAAAAAATTTCTGAAGGAGGCTTTCTGCCCAAAAAAAAATAATGTTAATTTTGAAAAAAAATATTTTGTTGATACACGTGAAAAAAATTTGCTGTCCAGGAAAAAAAACCATACCCCCCCCCCCCTTTTCAGGTTAAATGGTCGGTCCCTAATGAGGAAACCCATGGCAATGCACCTCATCAAGTATCATGACATGCACAAACGGCGAACATGGATCATGACAACGTAAATAAAGGTGTCTTACCTTGAAGTTAGATATTCCCTTTTCCTTGCATTAGGCCAAGGCTATTTGATAGCCTACTGGCGTGAATATTTGACTGAAAACTTTCAAAATGAAATGGCATTACGCATTAAAACATAATAATGCTCAAATTAATGTGGAAATCGCCAATCGTCAAATGGAAACAACTAAGCGTCTGCTACACTACACCGGAAATCTGTACAACTACACTTCATGGACCGACAACTACAGAAGTGCTGTTGAGATTGCAATGCATTCAGGGGTAGCATAATCTGGTGAAATATGAAAAAGAAAGGAAATTGGGTAAATGACAACATCCCATATCCAGGTTAAAACGACCAAAAACAAAACATCTAGGGGTCACCATATGGTCTTCAACACAGTGAGGAACCTCACACCATATAGTAAGCCCTAAATGGCCCCGAAAAGGTAAAAAAGTGAATAAATCAATGGAAACAAACCACATCCAATAACCCAAATATCAAGAAAATAAAATTTTATGAGAAGACAAGGACAAGCCAATGACCAACATATTCCTGACTTGGGACATGCGCATAAATTGCGGTGGGGTTAAACTCGTTTTCTTGGATCCAAACCCTCCCCCTATGTGTGGTGAATGGCTAAAAAAATAAATACACAAAAAGACTCACAGTAAAAATCAAAATCAAAATTAATAAGTTTGGAAGGACAATTTTTGAATTTATGCGCTTTGTTAATGATATTTCCATAGAAGTTTGGATGTGAAATGCCCTGATGTATAAGAGTATGTTGGGATTTTAAATCATAAAATAATCAGACTAGGCGTGAATTTGAATATTTTACTATGAATTGGAGAGTGTATTTAGGGAACTTGAGCACACCTGTCAAGTCTCACAACTCGCTATTATCAATAAAATAATATTTGATACAATGATGACCAATGATGTGAAAACATAAATATACGGGATGGGGCTCAAATATAAATATTATTTCCACTGCTTTTAATTTTTATTGCAGAACTTAAAGTTTCACATGTCTCAAATTAACCCCTCTCTCGCCGCTCTGCTGCAATTTTCTTGTTTGCTCATGTTGTTTTATTAGCTAAGATCTTCAAACAATTTATAATTTTAATAGGGTATGTAAGTCTGGTTCAATTTTTTGAACTTCCGGGAACAAAAATATGTACCCGGAAGTCGCATTTTTGGCAAAAATATATGACGTTTCAAACCAAAAATATTGACGTCATAATCTTCCGACGTCATGTTTTGCGAGAAAATGTTTTCAAATTGAAATTTTATCATGAAATCTCGGTCACATGACGAGACTTACAGACCCTATTCTAATTACAAAATTTCTGACACTCATACTACCTTAAGTTTCATACATCTTGGAGAAGAGATGAGAGCATTTTTCCGTTCATCCTAGAAAAAAAGAAACAATAGAGATGCACCGTCATCATCGGTCAGTTGTCTCCCTGTACCAAGTTAGTTATATATATAGTTAAAGGCTAGATAATTTTAATTGAAATATCAAAAGAAGGTATTGATCTGCTAATTAAAATTATCTCCTCTTTGAACCTTACAAAACTAACTTTGTAAAGGGAGATAAACGACCGACGTTTCTTATTACATAGAAACGTCCCACTAAATAGGGCCTGTAAGTCTCGTACAATTTTGAAACTTCCGGGACCAAAACTTGTACCCGGAAGTTACATTTTAAACAAAGATATATGACGTTTCAAACAAACATTTGAACGTCACAATCCTCCGACGTCATGTTATGGCGGGAAACGTTTTCGAATTGCCTGTTTATCGTTGATTCTCGGGAGTCACATGACGAGACTTAGAGACCCTATTTCCGATTTTTTTATAGGGGGAACCACTGTGAGGAGAATTGATTACACAAAATGATACTCTTCAGTCCGGACAGAAAAAAAAAGATTTAACCCTATAAAAACTATCTTTGATTTTGTTTGCAAGGGAATAACGTAAAGTTTTCTAAGAATTTATACTACTCAATGTATTAGAACAAATTGGTTATATTTTTAATGCACGCACATGTTTTTTTTTTTTTTGGTTTTTTTTGTTAAAAAAATGCCCAAACAAGAATTTAATGGTTCCTTTGATGTCCGATTCTATTTGGAACCTTGCAATATCTAAATTTTGTTGTGAACTAAGCAGTATCTCCTTCATGCAAAGCTCTGTCCCTAGCTGATTTTGGCTTTACATTTAGATCTTATTGGTTTATTGTTCTCTATCAGTTTTTAACATATCTGAGTTTGTGGTCTACCAAACGTCAACTTCTGTATACAGTTATTTGCTAGCGAACTGTTAGTCCCTGATGGTATTACCAACCCAGTAGTCGGTACTTCGAAACTTGTCGAGGGCCAATTTTATTTGCAAACTAATATTATAAAAGGATTGTAAACTTTGTTGAAAACTAAGGAGTGTTCCATAATGTGAGACTCTGTCTATTGCTAATATAGGTTTTCTATTTGTATTGTTTTTTGTTAACTTTCATACATTGTTTGGTTTGTTATCTTCCGAATGTTTGATTGTATCTGCAAGTTGACAAAAATGGTCATCTAGAGAAACTAAATTCACAACAAAATTCGTTTTTTAGTTATCTAAAGAAGGAAAAGACACTTTAAGAATCCCTAGAGTTTTATTTACACAGAACTAAGTGTCAAAATTATTTAAGAAATAAGTTAAATGTACATCCCATTTTATAGAAAATAATAAAATATCACATCTAAGGACAAAATGTACAAACAACCTATATATGTAACCATATTACTCAAATTACATGTAGTTCTAAGTGCTGATAAATGAGTTTGCTAGATTTTTATTTATATACTCTATTTCAGATTTTGTTGAGAGTTGATGTTGGTTCCTGCATTACCAACCAATATATTCCTGCCATAATGATAGTTCACATCGTTCTATTAGGAGTCTTTCAAGGTATTATCAGAGTGATGTCTAGGTGGTAACTAAAACAAACCATCCATCAATTTTTCAAGTTTTTCTCCCTAAGGCTTGTATTTCAAGTAGATAGAGAGATAGATATAGATAGATAGGTAGATAGATAGATAGATATATAGACAGATATAGATAGATAGACAGATAGATAGTAGATAGATAGATAGGTATATAGTTAGTTAGCTTTATTAAGATTTAAGCATCCACGTATACAATTTACATAGTACAAATTTACATAGTACATTACATACATTCATACATGCTCTATATACCTTTAAGTTATGGTGTACTTGTGCGTGAGATAATTTCTCATATGGATGCGCTATCATTCATTAAAAAAAAATGGCATTTTTATTTTTTGCAGTGTAAAATGGTTATACTGACCAGTTAATTGTGCCCGCATATCATGATTTTATTATTCGAAGTTTTCTGATTTTTGACTCGATGAGTGTCCTGTGGTTATTTAGGTGATTTATCACTCTGCTTATCAGGCAACAGATGAATGCTATTGTAAGAACACTTTGACAGATAATTTTAAGGTAGTTCGACACTAATACACGGCGCATTCGATTGGCGCATTTGCGAAACACGAGTCGGATGCGGAATTGACTTGATTTTCAAACCGGAATACTCCTGTATTGGCCTATTCACTGTGACGTCATAATAGATTAACATACACTTTCCCACGAATTAGCTCCCTTTTCCCGTAAATACTGTCTTTTTCGTAAACTATATAAAATATCTCTCTTAATCAAACGGTGACATATAGATTTTTTTCAGCGTAACAGATAGCTTAAGTGTACATCTCTGAAATATCAAAAAATTAAAAAAAAATCTATCTGATATTTATTTTATATGAAAGATAAAAAATAAGCATGTTATCACAGTTCCCTATATATTTTTTGTAAATATTGCTGAAAAATACTGTATTTGGCCTAATTTTCAAAGCCAGATAACAGAAAAAGATGATCGGTGACATATCATTTTTATTTTATTTTTTGAATATATAGGTTTAGACCTACAAAATATCTTAAAAGAAAAAAAATCTGTCTGAAATTTTCATTAGGATCGAACTACATTAAGATTGATAACAATCCTGCATTCATGGGTAAAAATGCATGGATGTAGTGTTGCTCGATATCTAGCAATAAATTCAGCTCAAACTGGTGATAGAGGCCGCCTTGAACTTACCGCCTTGAATGCAGGTATGAGCAAAGCTCTAAGCTTTGTTGTTATTCTTCATCTTGAAATTATCATGAGGCCTTCAACAATCATTGTTGAAGGCCTCATGGTGATTTCAAGATGAAGAACAACAATTAAATCGTTGTTCCATGGCTTTGTTTTTACCATGTATTTGTAGAGACTTTGTCTCATGTGCATTTACTCCATATCCTTTCATTGCTTAACATATATAGCACAAACAAATAATTTGCTTTAAAACTTGACATGTAAGCATCTAGGCTGAATGTTAAAAATGTAATTCATAGTCTTAAAATTGGAAAAAGTAGGTAGACATTAAACTTAGGATAATGACAGTATTATAATACTCATTTACAACGGGTTCTTTGTGTACAAATGTATTAAGAACTAAAAATAAAAGAAACAACAATTCAAATTGACACAAGTAAAAAATGCATCCGGTACTGATTGCATTTACTTATTTAGCAGGAACGCTTCACACCTATCAACACTTTCTGATGTTTGGTTAGATTTTTGAACAAGAAAACTTGTTCTCTGCCAGTCATATGAAAGAAATACTGGAAAATCTGTTACGCATACATGGCGAGGTCTGGTGTCCTTAGTTTAACGCTTTTTCCAATATATATTCTAGTTGGAAAGAACTGCACTTCTTTTATATGCATTTTGTTTATGCAGAAGAAATTAAATTAACAGTAATTCACTGCTGGTGGACTGTGCACCCGAAGGTATTTAATAACCTAGTAGTCCAGTATTTCGAAAATGCTGTTCTTATCTACGGAGTATCACTCTCATACAAAGCTCTGTCCTAAGCTGATTTTGACTTTCAATTTAATGATACGTTCTTTTAAGTATTCGTTCTCTATCATCTGTCGTACATCTTTCGATTTATTGGATTTTTTAACTGTTTTTATTTTATCTGCACTGAAGAGACCCACGTTTTTAAATCGTTTGGTATTTTGCTATTCATTTCAAAGCGTTCAAGTTTCCATGAAAACTTAATGGTATTCCCCCCCTTTTTTTTGCTCGGCCTTTGGAAGCATGATTTTTCGCGTTTAACTCTGTATGAAATATCCTGAACTTTTCTGGTACTGTCATGAAAAAGTTTTGGGGTTGATTGGTGTATTCATCATTTTTTCCATACGCAAAAAAGTAATGCTTCAGATTAAGCTCGGGTAGATGGAGCAATATTTTTTTTCTAAAAACTTTCATTTTTTCTATATGTAAATGACTGGAAGCAATTTTTAAACTGGCAATATTTAAAGCTTCATTCGTTGTTCCATTGCTTGGTTTAATCGTGTATTTGTAAGGAACTTTGTCTCGTGTGCACTTACTCCATATCCTTTCATTGGTATTAGGGTCTGTAAATCTCGTTCAATTTCGGAGCTTCCGGGTACAGGATTTGTACCCGGAAGTTGTATTTTAACAAAACATACGACGTTTCAAACAAAATCATTGAACGTCATAATCCTCTAACGCCATATTTTAGCAGGAATCATATTCAAATTACAATTTTATCGCGATTTCTCGGTGTCACATGACGAGACTTACAGACCCAATATAAGACTGGAATTTGTCTCGCCTGTAGTTTAGTGTAAAATGATTTCCCGTGCGAGAGATGTATGCTCTTTATACATCTCAGTTATAATGTACCTGTTCTTGACAAAATATCTTATATGGATACACCATCATAATTTTATCAAGATTTGGCATTTTATTTAATATTTTTTTTTTAATTATAATTTTTTTTTGTAATTTCCAAATCTTATCCTGACCATTCTGTTTTATAGTGCCAATATCTCTTACTTTAATATGCCAAGATTTCTTTTATAAGTCTTTTTGCCAGGCAACGTTGACAGCAGTTGTAAGAACACTATGCCAGTTAAGGATGGTCACTCCTCAGGTTTTTGAAACTGTCTCTGACTTTCGGAATTCTCTTGTTTTATACATTATTATGCATTAGAAAATTTTGCACACTGACCCCCAATTTTCTTCTCAAAATATTATAGTATACATCTTCAATAGACTTCTGACAAAATTTGATGAAATTCTTGATATGCCTTCATCGCATATCAAAGGTTGATTACCTTAATGCAAAGTGAATGAAAAGTCTAGAGAAGTTCGGTTTCCCGCCAAAATTTCAGTCGTTTAAAACTCGAAAACGGACACACTGACCTATCAATATTTTTGGCTTAAAATGATGTATGATCCATATTCTAATAAATAAAAATAATAATTTTAATTTCTTGATATAATAAACTTGAGGAGTGACCATCCTTAACTTTATTTTTGTTGACAACCCGCATCCATAAACAAAAGAGAAGATACATGGATGAAGCGTGCTCGACATTGAGTTGAGCAATTATTTCCACTCAAAGAGGTGCAATTGGCCGTCTTAAACTTATTATGATGTTGAACATAGCTCATTGGTGATGGCCTCATGGTGACTTCAAGATGAGGAACAATAAAAGCATTGTTCCATTGCTTGTTTTTTTTAATGTATTTGTAGAGACTTTGTCTAATTTGCATTTACGCCATATCCTTTATTTGTGTATCTAGGATTGAGTCGGTATTGTTCTCTCACATTTCTAATGAAATAACAATTTCAAAAACATTGTATGTGCATAAACAAAAAAAGGGTTGTTCCATTCCTTTGTTTAATTAATGTATAGCACAAATATACTGTGGTTTGCATACTGTAATAAACCAGGAAGTACGCTATCGATATCAGCCCGGGCTGATAAAGGTTTAACGGCCTGGGTATGATCGATAACTCATACTGGAAATATGTTAAGAAATAACTAACTACCGAAGTTACTGTGAATTTAAATTCTGCATATGCGCATTTCGACAGATTAATATATGGTCCTTTCCATATCAGCATGGTAATAATTCCTCGTCTGACGCCTCGTGCTGATATTGGATTCCCGCAATGATATCAGTGCAGATATTGGAAACGAAACCCATGTATTAATCCTTATCTAAATACGTCTCTATTCCATTTATTAAAAAAGATAGCTTTTATATACGAAAAGTATGAAACGGATTTAGCGAAGGTATATGGTGTAAGGTTCCTTACTGTGTTGAAGACCACACGGTGGCCCCTAGATGCTTTGTTTTAGATCGTTTTAACCTGGAGATGGGATGTTGTCTGATTGACATTTACACAATTTTTTTTTCATTTTCATAAGACTTACATTCCTTGCTGATAGATTATCTTTTTTACACGCAGACAAAACGATGCAGAAATATTTTATATTTTTGAAAATCACCAAAAACAAATAAACAAAAAAAAAATCATAGAATATGACGTCATTAACAATCATTGGCATACAAGAACCCAAGAAAAAAAAAAATAAATGGAAATCGAAATGGCTATTAAATCACGCCTCCTCGATTATGATGATTCTTTTCAACCATTTTGTAAGCCTTACATCAGTTGATATGAAATGACAGATAGGGAACAAGTAACCTGAAGGTCTGTAAAGTTGAAAAAAATGGACCGAGTTTTCCTGAGATACTTCAGCTATTACTATTTGATCAAGAAAACAGGAAGGAAAAATTATACTAGACTGAATTCCTCCAGGTTCACGCACTTTCATACTTGCCAACCTCAAATTCTGCTATGGCGGGTCATGACCCAACATTCAGGTGTGTGGTGGCGGGTCATATCGCGTAAAGCCATCGTGCACCTTTTCAAGAATTCTCTGCACTAGTTCTGTACCATTTATTACCATAGATGAAGAGGGCAAGACATTTTCTGCCAATGCTTCGGGCATTTTCATTGTGGTGTTTAATGCTTTTGTTGAAATAAATTAGTTTTTATTGTTTTGGACCATTATGTGTTTTCTGTTCAGTTGAATTTGTACTTTGTCTCAACTGCTAAAGGAAAATTTATAGCGCTGTTACGTTATATGTGCTGTGGTGGGTCATTTGCGGGTGACGATATCATTGGAGGGTGAAAATGATGACCCGCAGCAGGTGATCATCTCGAGCGGTTTATGGGTTAATTCGGTGGGCCTCATCCGTCAAAATCGAGTCGGTTGGCAAGTATGCAATCTCATGATTAGGATGATCACCATACGAGCACTTTTATTGTCGAAATATCCGTATTTATCTTTACTCATAATTTGAGCTACAGTTCCAAGTCAAATTATAAAAATCATAAACATATTGCAGAACCCTCTATAAGCAGTGTTTTGCAGGGTGTTTGGGTTTTGCGAAGATCACCAAAGAGTTTTCAAGAATGGAGGCAAACGAGATTTGTAAAAACAACCAGATGACCTTAGTTAAAATGACTGAGAGAACAGATTTAGAACTAACTGTTCAACTCTTGGAAGATCCACAAGTAATCAAAGACGGGTAATTTTAACGTATTTAAAAACCGACGTGTTTTTACTGAGCTTTCAGACTTTTGCAGTTGGAGTTTCATCACTGCAGAAATGATGGCATTTTGGGTGAAAACGTTCAACTATAAGAATAAAATATTTGTGTTGTAATTGATGAAATCAAGTGCATTACAGTTGGGTGCAGTCATAACCTCTCACAAAGTTAACTAAGAACTGTTCTAGAATAGTTCTAGAACTGCTCTAGAAAAGTGTTCCAAAAGCAGTCATTGTCAAGAACTTTTCTAAAAACAGTCATAGAGTAGAACTGTTCTAAAAGCAGTCATCGAGTAGAACTGTTCTAAAAACGGTCATAACATGTTCTAAAAGCAGTCATGATTTTCCGTATGACTGTTTTAGAACTTTTCTAAGTTAACGTAGAAAATGACCGTTTTTATGACCACTTATAGAACTGCTCTGTCTTATATATGAAAAAGAAATTAAATGGGGTAATTGTCCAGGAGACAACATCCCATATCCAGGTTAAAACGACCCAAAACAAAGCATCTAGGGGTCATCGTACGGTCTTCAACACAGTGAGGAACCTCACACCATATAGCAGCCCTAAATGGCCCCAAAAAGGTAAAAAAGTGAATAATTCAATGGAAACAAACCACATCCAATAACCCAATGACCACTTTTAGAACTGCTCTATTTTATGACTGCTTTTAGAACTGTTCCAAATTAACTTAGAAAATGACCGTTTTTATGACCGTTTCAAGAACTGTTCTTCGTCTGCTCTAAATTAACTTCAAGTAAACTTAGCATTGTTTCTAAGTTAACTTGGAGTTAACTTGGATGAGAGGTAACCACTGAACCTAACTGTAATTGACAGACAAGAGAAATGAAAACCATGGAAAAATAAATGAATAACAAAAGACATTTAAATATTGGAAAACAGGTACCTTTACTATTCTCATTAAAAATTGAAATTTCCTCGTATTGTATTAAAATTATGCATAGGCATATTAAAAAACTTTGTTTTTAGATTTTGGTCATGAAATAAAAAGACGGTAAAAGTAATTCTTGATATTATTTGTTATTTGTTCTCTATCAGTCTTATTTCGGTATATGGATTTCCAAATGTTTTGATTTCATCTGCACTGAAGAGACATGAGTTGTCGAAATGCGCATATGCAGAATCCAAATTAACAGCAATTTAGGAAACATATTTGTAGGATATGGGTCAACGTATGAAGCCAGGTTTTATACATAAGCCTGCTCAGAAA
This sequence comes from Modiolus philippinarum, assembly GCA_002080025.1. Taxonomy (NCBI): domain Eukaryota; kingdom Metazoa; phylum Mollusca; class Bivalvia; order Mytilida; family Modiolidae; genus Modiolus; species Modiolus philippinarum. Next base: position 154,527 of record MJUU01074562.1, read on the forward strand.
AACCAATAAGCTATTCAAGTCCCTTGTTTTCAGCATCCGTTATATCGAGTGGTGTGCTTTCTTTGAACAATCCTTAATTTTATGAAAACATCTCGTATGCCCAAAATTAACTCGAAATTTAAGGGAAAACTGATAAGAGGATGACCATTTGATTTTTAGGGGAAGGGGTGTCATTAATCAATCTTGGTGCCACTGAAAATGAATATTCTTATCCTTCTTGTCATAGAAATGAATAATATAACTATGAATTTTTTGTTGCAATTGCAAATAAATAATTTGATGAGACATTTGGTTAAAGCAAAACATTGTTCGAGATTTTCGCGAAAATGAATAAGTAAATTAGGAAAAATCGCCGAAGCCTCCCTGAAAATTGAATTGTTGTCCCCTTAAACATCATCAGTATCATACCTGGATTTACACTTCTATGATACTGAAAATCACAAAAGTTTACAAGGAAATTGATGATTTTGACTTTTCAAGAATGAAATTTTTGTTAATATTTTTTCACATCCCCGGCATAGGGCATTTGTTCTGCGAGTAGTTTTTTTTAAATTAAAAGGTAAGTAAGAACTGAATCGTCAGTCTTAAACGAACAATCCAAGGACTATGGCAACATCGGAAAAAACAAAGAAATAAAAACATAACATGAACACGGCACAGAAAAGAATCATGAAGACAAAAACATATACAATATTGAACAACAAGGACCCAATAAAAATATTGGTGAGATCAGGTACACCGGTAGAGTAAACATTTCCTGCTTCTTATAAGACACCGGCCATGTTAAACATGTAAACGTCGATATTTGAGTCAAATCCGGTTGAAAAAAAAAAAAAAACTTTAGTTGCAAAGGACAAGATATAATGTCTTCTGAGAAACAGATATCCCCAAGCGGTCCATAAGATCGTGATGTCGACCGGAAAACTTCTATAGTGATGACTTCAAGTCACGAGTAACATAATCTGCATTGCTGTTTTTTTCTCTCGTTACAACCATTCTTTCAATAATTGTACATACATCGACAAACGAAAACCGAAGCAAAAATGATGAAAGGGGGTATAGGGTCTGTAAGTCTCGTCGTGTGACACCGAGATTTCACGATAAAGTAGAAATTCCAATTTCCCGCCAAAACATGATATTTTTGGATTATGACGTTTGATTTTTTGTTTAGTACGTCATACACTGTAGTGGAAAATGCAGCTTCCGGGTACAAAAATTGTACCCGGAAGTTTCAAAATTCAACGAGACTTACAGACCCTATTCCAAATTCAAATATTCAAAATCACGGCAATTTATATCCAACACGATTAGAGACAGCTTCACACAGACAAAGCAAATAAACAGAATTGAACAAGACCGCCACAAAACTAAAGCATTAGCAGTGTGAACCCCTACAAAAAACCGAGATATCATCAGGTGCTCCGGAAGGGTAAGCATGATCTGCTCCAAGCATGACACCCGTCACACAGCCAGCTGTAGTATGGTGCTGAAAAATGTATTAAGTGTTGGTTACTGGTTGGTTTATGCCATTTTCTAACATTTAGACAAAATCAATGTAAAATCACCTGCTCATAAAGCAAAAAAATATGTCTTGAAATCTTCTTTCCCGCACGATAGTTTTAATTAGGGTTATGAAATACAATTGCTATCGATTCCAAAAGTATTGTATAATCAATAATTATAAGATATAACTAAGTAACAAGTAATAAAATCTAAAAACTGAATACATGGTATTGCGACAGTGTTCTTCCAGCAGACTAGGCTACTTGAGCTAGCCGACAGTTTAGCGGCGAACACCCCTTGACCCACCTTTGAAAATTACGTATTGTCTTTTTCTCTCCTTTCAAGATTGTGGTCATATAGTAGTCTACCTGTATTGGGTTTTATTCATATGTTTTTTATACTATAGGGAAACGGGACATATAAAGGGGAGGTTTGGGTACCCATAAACCGGTTTTACCCTACCGCTGGCTTTTGCTAGTCGTTGTCTACGTTTGTCTTTTGTCTTATACGTGTTTTTCCTTTAATTTGTAGTTCCCTCGCAAATTGTTGCATGTAATTATAATTTTCAGCCATTGTAGGTGTTTCCTGTTATCCATTTTTTAACATAGACATATCTTAGTTACCATACTGTTTTAATTTCAGATATAGATTTTGGACCATACATCGCACATCTACAATGCTAACAAATGTTTCGTTCGAAGCATTTCCGAATGAAGATGTATATAATACACCTCTTTTATCTGTTTATTGTGTTTGCTATTTTCTTTCCCGAGAAAAAAAAAAGATTTGGTTGGCTTCCTGGTGATTGCTCTGCAAAAAGTAGTCCATATGTGGTTCTCTACTTGAACATAAAGGTTTGTTTATAGTTTTTGATCATTTTTTAAACATTTTATACTTAAGGATGTATTCTCCTGAGTGGTCAAACTTTTCCTGCATCAAGTTTTTCCCGAAACCTATATTTTTTTAATGCAATGACCATGAAAAAATCGGTTTTGAAGAGAAAACCATATGTCCATGTGCATTTTTTTTTTAAAATCCCTATTTTTGATGATTTTGTGTACATTTCATCAATTTTGGCCTACTTTAAGACCATTTTTTGGTTAAAATATCGATTTCTAGCATCAAGTTTTCTCTCAAAGTTTCCAGATAATTAGATATCATGAGTATGAAGAAATATCACCAATAAAAAGCATAGGGCCGTGATGATATACGAAAGTTTTGTAAGAAAATGTGACTTTTTTCGGTCAAATTCACGACTTCGTAAAACTGTTAAAAATCTACATTTTTCAAAATTCTCATCAACTACACAGTCAAAACTCGCCATTTTTTATTTAAATATTTGGACAATGATACAAACATGTATCTTTAAGAACTTTGAAAAGAAATCATATGAATAAGATTATTACTTTTCTTGAACATTTATTTTTATTACCCCTAACCCAAAATCAGCTAAATTCCTACAGAGTTCAAATGGTCAAAATTGGTCCAAAAATTAAAAATTTCCATTTCTCGAAAACTACTGGTCATAGGTACATATTTTTTATACAATTTGGGAGGGTCATTATATTTTATAAATCATTTAAAAAATGTCACTCATTAGGCAAGTTTTAAGAATTATTCATAAACGAGATTTCAAAGAGATTGAAACCTCAGGAGAACACATCCTTAAAGAATATAACATGGCATTTTCCGTATCACACCCTTTATTAGCCAAAAGTCATATCAGACCGAAAGTCGTCAGGTACCAGGGTTGATATATGACCGAGACTGATCAAAGCGTGATATGAAAAATGGCACGAGAGATGTTTGCTCCCTATATATTTCAGTTATGGTATACTTGTACTGAGAGAATTTCTCATATGGATATACTATTTATATTTTCAAATTTTGGCATTTATTTTTGTATTTTTGAAATGTAATCCTGTTTAAAGTGCCCACATCTCACTAATCTATAACGCCAACTTTTCTTACAATCGACTTGATGAGTGCGCTGTGTTTGTCTATATGTTGTAATCGTTCACTAGCTTAAAACACTAGTAAGTGCTTTTGTCGGACAAAGGGTGACAGTGATTGTAAGAACACTTTGCCAGTTTAATTAATGTTTGTTTACAATCCCGCAACCATGACCAGTAAAGACATAGATGTAGCGTCGCTCGAAAATAAGCAAAGAATTCCGCTCAAACCGGTGCTAGGGGCCGTCTTGAACTTACTATGAGGTATGAGCAAAGCTCTTTATTGAAGGCCTCATTGTGACTTCAAGATGAAGAACAACAATAAAAGCGTCGTTCCTTTGCTTGTTTTTTACCATGTGTTTGTAGAGATTTTGTCTCATGTGCATTTACTCCATATCCTTTCATTCACCACGTAACGATATATCTATCATATACTTCGATAGAAAAACCCCACTTCTTCCGTTAATGGCTATTTTTCGTGTAAAACAGCCATTAGAAGACATATAAGCTTGAAGATGTCTTCAAAGATAATAGTTCTATCCAACGTTACAATTTTGTTTTGTGGTGTTCTTGTTCATTTTTATTTATTTGTTTTGTCTTTGTCATACTGCCTCAATTCGTGTTAGCTGTGAATTGCCGTAATTTTGGATTTATGATTTTAGAATTCCCCCTTTCCTCGTTCTTGCTTTGGTATTCGTTTGCCGATGTATTTGTTCGATATCATAATTTTTACCATTATAAACTCAATGCATGATATAATGTCACAGTTGAAAACCCCACAAGGATTGGCAAATTTTGCTATTCTTCCGTATGGTATTTTACGGAAGAAAAAGTTTCTTATATTCGACCAAAATTAGAGATCGGGATATATATCTTCCACTGCAATATTGGATTTTTTAAGTATGAAAATATTGTGTACATTATTGTTTTGCCCGACCAAAATGCACGAACTTAAAGTTTTAAAGTCGTGGCAGAAAACCATCTTATATCTACTAGCACCAAAGATAACACTATCATTATATCTTCGTTCCAGGTATTGCATTCGTTACTCAATTTGGCCTCATCTTTCGATATTTTTGGTAACTAATAACTAAATAATGAGTACTTTTTTCCTGAAAAAAATGTGGGTTATTACTTTCCATTATATTTTAATCTAACGCTGCTGATAAGAGGTTACTCCTTTAAACAAGTGTAAAGCATAATAAAATACTGTTAATCGTTATGTATTTTTAAAGCATTTGGACGATGCCGCTGTGATGGACTAGCGTTCTGCGAAGGTAATTTTAAAATTACTCGGAAAAGAAAAAGAATACACCGGCAAACGAATACCGAAGCAAGAACGAGGAAAGGGGAAATTCTAAAACCATAAATCCAAAATCACGGCAATTCATAGGCCGTGTTTTTCAACAGACAATAGGGATTCCTATGGGAACAAATTGTGCGCCACTTTTAGCTGACCTTTTCCTTTTTTCGTATGAAGCAAAGTTTTTACAAGGGCTGATACAACAGAAACAAAAACAGCTAGCCCAGACTTTTAATTTCAGCTTCAGATATATAGACGATGTACTTTCTCTTACTAACCCAAAATTTAAAGAATATTTACATCGTATCTACCCCAGTGAACTTGAAATTAAAGAGACAACCGATACACCCGATTCTGCTTCATACCTTGACCTTTTGTTGTACATTGACGAACATGGACGTCTGAAATCTAGATTATATGACAAACGTGATGATTTTGACTTTCCAATTGGGAACTTTCCCTTTCTCTGCAGCAATATACCTGCATCCCCAGCATATGGGGTATATATTTCACAATTAATTCGTTACTGTAGAGCGTGCAGTACATACAGTGACTTTGTGGAAAGAGCAAAAGCACTGTCACAAAAACTGCTGAGTCAGGGATATGTTCAGCCTTTGTTACTTTCGTCCCTTCAGAAATTCTATGGCCGTCACCACGACATCATAGATAGATATGAAATGTCAGTGTCACAAATAAAAACTGACATTTTCAGCTAGATTCGCGTCTTCCCTGATTTGACATTACCGGTTTCGACTTTACCCTGAATTGACCCACTGACAGTGTGACGGGTGCTGTGCACAGAGCAGGACATGCTTACCCTTCCGGGGCACCTGATGTCACTCTTGTTTATTGAGAGTTCACACTGTTAGTGCTTTAGTTTTTTGTGTTGTATATGTAACGTTCGAGTGTTTTGTAGGCATGTGGTGTCTTTGGTCTTCCGTCTTTTGGTGTTCTTGCTTTTGCCTTGTCTCTGGACTTTGATTTGTGTAATCTTGTGCTTTGTTCCTTCGGTATTCTACTGCCGTTGTTTCATAGAAATGAGGGAATATGGGTAGCACAACAGTCTTTTCAAGGAAAATGTGAGTCCCTGACTTTCAGTGCTCGTAGCTTTGATACCAGTAAAGATACAATAACAAATGAAGCACCAAATGACAGCAAAATGAATAAATTGTCTGTTGATGACAATTTCAAAAGTATCCTTTTAAGTATCAATACCAAAATTTCAATATTTGGCAAAATATTTTGTTTTAAGGGTTATATTTTTGAAATGAAAATAACTTTTATAACTTCACAGGTAGCTGAATATGTTTACTTTATCTGGAAGAACCTTTCAGTTGCTGCAAAACCGTGTCTCAGATTTTTGAAACAGGGCCAAGTTAAAGATTCAAATGACTTTAAATAAAATTTTGAAAAATAAACATTTCTCGGAGTAAAAATAAAAATTTCATTTATTTTAAAATCAGATCCTATATAAAAAAATCTTAGACACGGTTTAATTGCATTTTGATGTTTTTTTTTTTCAGAAAAAGCAAACACAATTCAGCTACTTGTAAAGCTGAAAACGTTATTTTGGTTTTAAAAATATAACGCAAATTTCTCATTTTTTGCCGAATGTGGGAATTTAAATACTGATACCTTAAAGGAATAAGTATCAAAAGTCAGTTCAATGTTTTTCCTTTTATTTGATACCTCATTTATCATTGTGTCTTTACTAATAGCAAAGTTACAGGCATTCAAAGTCAGGTACTAACAATTTCCTTCAATAGACTGTTGTGCTATCTTTATGAATATAAGACAAAGTATCTACAAATGCATGGTAAAACAAAGCTATGGAACAACGCTTTTATTGTTGTTTTTAATCTTCAAGTCACCATGAAACCTTCGACAATGAGCTTTACTCATACCTCATAGTAAGTTCACGGCGGTAAATATCACCGTTTTGATCGGAATTCATTGCTAATTATCGAGCAGCGCTTCATCAATGCTCCATTATCCTTGAATGCAGGGTTTTTAACAAACACAGCATTAGCTGGCAAAGTGTTCTTGCTATCGCTATCATCCGTTGCACGAGAGAAAGACTAACAGAGGACAATCACAACACTTTAACAACAATAGGGCACTCATCGGGTCAAACATAAGAGAAATTGGCATTATAAAATCATGAGATGTGGGTACAATAACCAGGTTTTCAGAATAACATTTGATAGTATAAAAATAAAAATGCCTAAATTTGAAAGTATGATAGTGCATCCATAATACCAATTCTCTCAAGCACACGTACACCATAACTGAAATGTATATATAGAGCATATATATTAAGACAAACACACATAAAAAGATGAACACTTACATTTAAATGTGCACCCATAGGGGAGGGTTTGTGTACTGAGCCGGACTCAGCGAGTATAACATAGTTCGTGGGCCCAATTCAAAACATAAACCAAGTGACTGTTCGGGAACAGGAAGAAACACATATGTTGATCTATATTTTAATTAGCCGGTGAACAATTGGTAAAAACCTGAAAAATACAATAATTAACAATCATAAGTTATGTGTCCAAAATAATGAGAATTTATAGTCCACTTATGCTACTGTAATTATGAGTAAAATGTCAACATACTTAAATACACAATAATTTGCATAAATAAACACAAATATGACGTGTGTCTGTGTAATATTATACATAGAGTTCCGGTATAGTCACGGATGGATACAGTTGAATTGCTATAACTCACGGAATATGTGTTCCATAATTATATCTGGATGTATTTAAATGTCGCTAATTGCTTGCCGTACATTCGATATTCATAGCAGATTATGCAATCAACATGTAGAACTGATATTTACAATAAACTGTTGTGTAGTTACGTTAAATGGATCAATCTTCATCCAAACATAATGAAAATATAATGTAAAACTTACACTGTTGTTGAACTAGGTACTAAATTCCAAACACTTATATCTGGACATCCAAGAACGTATTGATTACGGATATTGAGAAAGGTGGAATAGGGAAACGGAACCAATTATTTAAAATACACCCGGTGCGTTCGGAATGTCTATATGTTTGACATGACTATACACTAATTGTGACAATTCACTCCCCGTCTGATATCTACTTGAAATCACTATTATTTAAACAAACAACAGAAATTTATCATACTATTCACAATATTCACTGAATATAATTTATATATATATTTTATACATTATTCTCCACCAGAAGAATTATCTCGGTGATCGTTAACTGATCTTGAATTCACAGATGAAAGATAAATACTGTAAAACAGTATACAGCGCAATCCAGGTTGCGATGAGCTGGAATCTTCCCCTTCCTACGAAGGGATTATTTGTAGTTATGAATATTCTGTAATGTGAATATCCGGATAAGTATCTGGAAGAGTTTGTCCCTTTTCATCCAAAAGTGGATTGAGATTGGCAATTGAACTTGTTTTGCCAATAGGTATTTTGTGACTTGTACAGTCTATTTCTTCTTCATAAACTTCACGTTGTAGTTATGAGATATTGAAGTCTTCTGTTTTTTGAAGTGAAGTGTTGTCAGGTTCAAGCTTTGAACTCCCATTCAGTTGTAGACGGGATGAACGTTTCAAGAATGCAATTCTATGTATAAGGGCACTCCAGTCTGAGAAGTGTTGGTTTCTCTGGGTCCCTATGTTAGGATTATCAGGCGTTGCGAGTGTTTTGACAACAGAAATCTCTGAAGTATCATGAGGACGAATCTCACTATCATGTAATGTTTCTAGTTCTTGCAGTTCATCACGCCAAGGTTTCCATTCTGATGCAATGTCATCCGGGACTGGTTCATCCCAATCAACTGTTGTTGAAGTCAGTTTTCGTAGAATCTGCTTCCCATGGGTGATCACTGGGGCTAAGAATTCAAGTGGATCATATATGCTGTTTATCGTAGATAATACACCTCGTCTTGTTATAGGCTCCGTGTCCAGCGATAGCTGGAATAGGAACATGTCTGTGTTGACATCCCATATTAATCCAAGGCTATGCTGGAGTGGTTAATTGTTGGCTTCAAGATCTAAATCTTTCAAGTTTGTAGCTAAATCACTCGTTGGAAATGCAGACATAACTTCAGCACTGTTGGATGCAAACTTGTGCAAACGGAGATTTCCGTATTTCTTCAATGCTGCTTGAGTGTCTTTGACGACTTTGATGGCTTCTTCTGCTGTTGGGTATGAAGTTAATCCATCATCAACATAAAGGTCTTTAGTCACAAAATTTGTAACATCTTAGCCGTACTCTGGCTCTGTGGCCTGTACTGTCTTACGTAGCCCCAACGTTGCCACTGCTGGGGATGGACTGTTACCGAAGACATGAACTCTCATTCGGTACTCTATCAATCCCTTATCAATATCATTGTCCTTATACCACAGGAATCTTAAGTAGTTTCTGTGATCCTCTCTCACTACGAAGCAGTGGAACATGTGTTGAACATCAGCAGTAATAGCAACCATCTCTCTCCTGAAACGTATCAGGACTCCCAGTAAGCTGTTTGATAGGTCTGGACCAGACATCAAAACAGTGTTTAGGGATACTCCGTCGAACTTTGCGGAGGAATCGAACAAACCCCTGATCTGCTGAGGTTTCTTGGGATGGTATACTCCAAACAACGGCAAATACCAACATTCTTCTTGTTCTTACAATGTCGGAGCAACTTCCGCATGGTTGTTGTCTAATATCTTTGACATAAATTCTATAAAATGTTCTCTTTTGAGGGCGTTCCTCCTCAGACTGTTTTCGAGGAATTCTGCTCTTTTAACAGCTTGTTGCCTGTTGTTTGGAAGTCGTTGTCTTGGTGTCCGAAATGGTAACGGAGATACCCAACTGCCTGTGGAGTCTCTTACAAACTGGTTGTCCATTTGTTTCATAAATGTTTTATCTTCATACGACATTCCTGGTTTGTCGTCATCTTTTGTCTTAGCAAAGATATCATATTCTGGAATGTCTACTGTTTGAGTTGCAGTATTGAAACAAGCAGGATCTGGTCCCAGTACACAAATTTTACTGTCGCATGGTCTTTGTGTCGTAGGTTGGCCAGATGGTAAGACAAATGTTTTCTTCACAGATTAGACTGGAGTTGCATGTTGATAGTCCTGACAGATTTCTCCAATGACAACCCAGCACAGTCTTAATTTCTGGGCAAAAGGTGATCCAGGTGGTCCATATCTATAGTCTAGGACATGATGGACTTCGGGAAGGTCTCTTCCTATAAGCAGCATTATCTTCCTGCTATCTTTAATTTGCGGGATTCTTCCAGCTATATCTTTCACATGTGGAAAGTGTTTGGCAGAATCTGGTGACGGGATTTCATCTCTGCTGTTTGGAATATAATCACATTCTACCAAAACTGGCAGTTCTAACTCTTCATGTCCATGTAAAGATTGGACTACAAATCCTTTGGCTCTCCTGCTACTGGTGGCAATACGACCTGAACAGTGGTCAGGGTATAATTTTCTGGTTTGTCTTCAATGTTGAAGAATTCAAAAAACTCTGGTGATGCCAGGGACCTGTTATTTGGTCATCAAGAACTGCATACATTTCGATGATTTTGTCGGAGTTGTCCCTATGGTGTTCCCTGACAGGGATTATTTTGGCACATTATTTGCATGTGTTGCTTCCACAAATTTCTGTGCAAGACGAGTTAACTGTTCTGTCAGTACTGCTTACATTACTTGCCTCCCCGCCGTTATGTTGTACAGTCTCCCCGCCGTGATGTTGAGCGGGAACAACTGAAGATGCCTTCCTGACTATGTGTAAGGCAGTGGTGTGTTGCTTGCTTCCGCAGTCTCTGCAGGAAATCTTCGCCTTGCAGTCTCTGCTCCTGTGGGTAGTGGAGGCGCAACACCTATAACATAGGTTGTTTTGTTTGAGGATCTCTCTCCGCTCCTCAATTGATTGACTTGAATCCTCTACATTCGTCTAATGAATGTCTTGTGTTGTGTATGACGCACATGTCTGGTGCTCCGTTCTCTGTACACTGGGGCAGGGTGCCCCGAATGTCTTTACTGGGCTTGCCTATATCAGTCGTGTGAGATGCTACCCGGGTTTTGACCATGGGTGGTTTTCTTCCGGAATACTTCGGAGTTGTTTGCTGTTCTTGTTCATAACAGAATCCGGGATCATTTTTGATTTTGCTCATTTCCCGAATGAATCTGGAGAATTCGGCGAATGTTGGAAATGGTACATCCTTGGACGACTTATACCTTGCGGCTCTCGTTGTCTACTTTTCTTGGAGTCCATAAGGGAGCTTACTGACAATTGGCCTTATCCCAGATGAAGAATCAAAATATCCCAGAAGTGACTGGAATTTGGGATTTGTTTGATGTGTTCTATCTCCGACAATAAATCGGACAACTCATACAGACGTGCACTGTCCTTGTTTGTCAGTTTATTGGAATGTCGCCAATCTGTCCATTATTGACGCTTCCACCATTTCAGGGGATCCATACCTGGTATCTAAACGATCCCACAGCAATCTGAGACATTCAGTGGGGTTCTCACATGACCTCCTTATACTTTCAGCCTGTTTTGAAGACTCAACTCCCAGCCATTTTACTAGGAGGTTTAGCTGTTGTGAGTCAGACACTTTGGCTTCATCAACAACTGACATGAAGCTATTTTTCCACACAAAGTAGGATTCAGCACGGTCGTTGAAATTAGTAAGACCAGATAACAGTATTTCCTTATGGAGAAGGAATCTGGTTATATTTGAAGTCTGGTTTACAGTCCTGTCATCCTCCAGGTTTACTGCTTGTGAACTTGGTATTGGTAAGTCCCGTGATAACTGCTGACATGACGGTTCAAATTCTGGTGCATCTCTGTTAAGCTGAAATGTAACAGACTGAGATCTTCGAGGTGGTCCAGCGTAAGCTGGAGTAGGTGTTACTTTCGGTGCTCCATATACTACTGTTGGAGTTGACGTAACTTCCTGTGGTCTGGAGGACCCATATACTACAGTTGGAGTTGACGTGACTTCCGGTGGTCTGGAGGCCCCACATACTATTGACGGGATATTTTGTACCTCCTCATTTGAAACATTGAAGGAGTGTTCTTCAACATACTGTTGAACCCGTTGAAGCAGGTCGGCTTCATCTATAGGCAACTGACTTCGCTGGTCTTCACTATCAACTCCTGTTTGACTACTATCGTCATCCAGGATCTTGGCTTCAGTTTCTGCCATGACAGCTTTTTTTCTTGTCTCTAGCAATGTTTGGTCAGCCTTTAACACGGCTCTCTTCCGAGCTGCTGTAGCTTCAATTTGTAGAGCTGTTGCTGCTTCCATCTCTGCCTTTTTTGCCTCCATTTCAGCCTTTCGACGAGCCATTGTTGCCTCCATTTCAGCCTTCCGACGAGCCGTTGTTGCCTCCATCTCAGCCTTTTGACGAACCGTTGATTCTTCTAACAGGGCTTCCTGTTTTGAAAGAGTGGCCTGTTTTTCTGCGAAAGCAAGGTTTGCTTTGAGATCTTCAGCTTTTGCTTTCTTTCGTTTCAACGGAATGTAAGCGTCTGTACGTGTAGACGTTCCACCTTGTGATTTGTATTTACTATTGTGGGACGATGAGCTGCAACTAGGTGCCTTTGGTGTTTTCTTAGGCGTCAGAGTTTCCTGTAAATTACACAGGGCGGCTTCTATCTTTTGTTGCCGGAAGCCTGACAATGTTGCGCAGGCTTCAAATTCATGTTTGCTGTCTTTGGTCCTGCTTGATTTCAGGAAGTTCTTATAGGCCCTGAGTTGTTTCTGGTACCTGGTGTTTGCTTGTGCAATGTTTTGACCCAGGTCTAACTGGTCCCCTAAGTTAGAGGGAGGATCGGCTACTTCTTGGAGCAGGGCGTTAAGCATTGTCCACAAATACTCTATGTCTTGACGATGTTTGTCACATGTCTGTAAATATTGTTCTTGTCCTTTGTATGAAAGGGTCCGGACCCTGGTGTCCGGAACTGTTGAAATGGCTTCCTCGGGCATTTCTCTCTGATCAACACTCATTGTGATGAACGTTGTCTAATCCAGTTGTAGCTTTGTCGCCTGGAACGGGAACGGTGTTGCCGTAGTTCTGTGACTGTGTTGTCTTCTGTCCGGGAACAAGAAGAAACGTTGTCCTGTAACTGTGTTGCCTGCAGCAGGAACGGTGCTACCAGTTGTCCAAAGGCTGTCTGGAACTCAGGCTGGTTCTTGTGTTTTTACTGTACTGAGCCGGACTCAGCGAGTATAACATAGTTCGTGGGCCCAATTCAAAACATAAACCAAGTGACTGTTCGGGAACAGGAAGAAACACATATGTTGATCTATATTTTAATTAGCCGGTAAACAATTGGTAAAAACCTGAAAAATACAATAATTAACAATCATAAGTTATGTGTCCAAAATAATTAGAATTTATAGTCCACTTATGCTACCGTAATTATGAGTAAAATGTCAACATACTTAAATGCACAATAATTTGCATAAATAAACATAAATATGACGTGTGTCTGTGTAATATTATACGTAGAGTTCCGGTATAGTCACGGATGAATACAGTTGAATTGCTATAACTCACGGAATATGTGTTCCATAATTATATCTTGGTGTATTTAAATGTCGCTAATTGCTTGCCGTACATTCGATATTTATAGCAAATTATGCAATCAACATGTAGAGCTGATATTTACAATAAACTGTTGTGTAGTTACGTTAAATGGATCAATCTTCATCCAAACATAATGAAAATATAATGTAAAACTTACACTATTGTTGAACTAGGTACTAAATTCCAAACACTTATATCTGGACATCCAAGAACGTATTGATTACGAATTTTGAGAAAGATGGAATAGGGAAACGGAACCAATTATTTAAAATACACCGGTTCGTTCGGAATGTCTCCATGTTTGACATGACTATACACTAATTGTGACAATACAGTTTGGAAAGGATATGGAGTAAATGTCCAAGAAAACGAGTTTAACCCCATCGCAATTTTTGCGCCTGTCCCAAGTCAGGAATATGTTGGTCATTGGCTTGTCCTTGTCTTCTTATAAAATTTTAGTTTCTTGATATTTGGGTTATTAAATGTGGTTTGTTTCCATTGATTGATTCACTTTTTTACCTTTTTGGTGCCATTTAGGGCTTGCTATATGGTGTGACGTTCCTCACTGTGTTAAAGACCGTACAGTGACCCCTAGATGCTTTGTTTTGGGTCATTTTAACCTGGATGTGGCATGTTGTCTCCTTGACATTTACCCCATTTCCTTTTTTTTTAATATGTAAAAAAATTTCGAATTTGGTACATTTTCTGAGAAGTATACGTTATTGAACTTAGTCATTTTTGTGATTCTTCATTGAGCGTTGAAAGTTTGTACGTACAACCCCTTCTACAGTTTTAAAGCTACGGAATCTTTAATTTGAAGATCATTTGTACTTATATTGGAGATGTGCATGTGGTAAGGATTTTAATCTTGATGCATGTTCTGATAAAAAGACATTGTAGAACTAAGTAATTTTTGGTGAATAAGTCATAGATGGTAGATGTCTTGTCCGTGCAACTGCTCCTACAGTTTTGAAGCTAAAAGGTGTTTATATTGCAAATCAACTGTACCTATATTGAAAATGTACATGTGTTTAGGATTCTGATTTTGTTGCAAGTTTAAAAAAAAATATATGTTTTTCTTTGAATAAGTAATAGAGAGTACATGGCTTTCCACGCTACTCCAACTAAAGTTTTTATGCTATGGAGTTTTTTCTGCAGATGGATCATTTATATCTACAAATAAATGCTTGATTAATGAGGTGACGATAATGAATTCACCAGTGCACAAGCATGAATGTAGCATTCCTCAACATCTAGCAAAGAATTTCACTAGACCGTCTTCAACTTATTATGAGGTATGGGGCAAGCTCCTTGTTGAAGGCCTCATGGTGACTTCAAGATGAAGAACAACAATAAAAGGGTTCTATAACTTTCCTTATTTGATTTCAATGCTGCTGATGAGAGGTTACTCCTTGAAACACGTGTACAGCATCAAGAAATTTACTGCTTTTATGCAGCTTCGGTATTTTTGGTATTTAGATTAACCATGTATTTATAGAGACGTTGTCTCAAATGCATTTACTCTATATCCTTTCATTGCATGTTTGTGCAATTTTCTGAAACATTGTAGAACTTTCGCATTTTCTGGTGAATTAGTTATAAAGTGTACATATGCATAGTCTGTCAGTGCACCTATAGTTTTTTAGCTTAAAGCTTTAATTTTGTATATATTTGGTTCCTCTATCGAAAATTAGCATACAATAAGGAGTTTGAATAAGGGTATTTTCCTTAAAAAACAAAACGTTTTTCAATGTTGAATTGAAAAAGTGGGCAAATGGTTTGTCAACACAATTCATCCTACAGTTTTATGTAATGAAGTGTTTTTTTAGCGAATCATTTGTATGTTTGGTTGAGCTTTTGATAGTCACATATTCAATTAACAAATACATTTGTAATGCTTTTATAGTTTGAGAAAAAAACATAGTTACATTTGGATTTTAGTATAAATTGAAATTATTTGTCAGTGCCAAATGCTTTTGCCACTAGCATGAGACACTGAACCTTTTTTGCAATTATTGACAACACATAAGCTTATCATATATATGACATATTAAGGCACACTTTGGGCTAAAAGTATGGGACAAGCAGGCATAAAACCTAGATGATGCATTCAACCAGAACGAGAGAAACTGACCCAATTTATTTCCTTTTATTTTAGATAGGCCAGTAAATGCTAAATTATACTTATATAAAACAAACCAAAGAGATGCAAAGAATATTTGCACACGAAATGGACAAGTCTTGGTAGAAATCGAAGATGAGCAGAAAAGGGCCTCGATGATTTATCACTTACAGAACGATCCATGGGCAGATAAAACGTCCATGAAATACTCAATAGGATTTAAGTTTTAATTTCACAGCTGCTAATAGTATATTTATTAAACTCAGAACTGTCATTCTAAAAACGAATAATCCAATGGCATTGCCAAAGAAAAATACAAAAAAAACACAAGCATCACATGAGTATGGCATAGAATAAAATAATAAAAATACACAGATGAACGACATGGACCCAATGAATAAATATGGGCGAGAATAAAATGTAGGTGAACCGGCAGAGTAGGCATCGTTTTGGTTCTTATTAGACATCCGCCATGTTGAACATGATAATTCCGGTAGTATAGTCATATCTAGCAGAGGGAAACCACTTTAGCTGTAATGAGAAAGGTCTATTGTTATCATCTTGGAAACAGATATCACATTGCGGTCTGCAATATTGTGTGATCGACCATAAAACATATGTAATGATGACTTGAAATTTTAGATAACATACCCTTGTATAGGTAGGTATGACGCATCAAGATCGTCAACAAACATGATACTGACTGGCAAAGTACTCGTAAAAGCACTAGTGTCCTGAAGAATTACAACATAAAGACAAACACAGGGCACTCATCAAGTTGATTGTAAGAAAACTTGGCATTCTTAAATTCTGAGATGTGGAAATCACAAAATATAGTAACAGCCAATACTTGTAAGTTTGAAAGTATGCAATGAAGGGATATGGAGTAAAAGCAAATGAGACAAAATCTCCACAAATACGTGGGAAAACAAGCAATGGAACAACGCTTTTATTGTTGTTCTTCATCTTCAAGTCACCATGAGGCCTTCAACAATGAGCTATGCTCATACCTCATAGTAAGTTCAAGAAAGTATACATTTTTGTACATCCGTATAGGAAATTCTTTCAAGAATAAGTACACCGAAATATACAGAAAGCATATCTTTACCTATTGTTTTCTACCTAAAGCAATGAGCTTTTGTCTTTCTTTACCGTTTGTACAGAAGAAACATCTAGGGGTTAAATATTTCATCCGAAATTATTATCTGTACTTCTTTTATTGATTCTTTACAAGATCATTGTTACAATTCTTTTAAACATGCCCCCATTTTTTCATATCTATTGAAATTCCCGGAAGGGAGAAAGTCGGATGAAACTTCATGTGTATTGAATGAATCAAACATATTTTATTGCAAATAAAGCAAATGGATCAGGCCCAAGTTATAACAACATTATTTAAGGATGTTCGCTTGTCAATTTTAAAATAACAAGGATTCCTATTAAATGTGATTTTTTGCTAGAAAAGTGTAAAAGATGTAATTTAAGCCAAAAAAAATTTAATAGGTTACTGATGAAATTACTGGGATACAAGTGCTTGAAAAAATGGCGGGAAACTGAACTCCTCTGCATTTTTCATAGGTTTAACACGAGGAGTGTTTATCAAATAATTAATTTGGATTCTTCATGTGCGCATTTCGACAGCTTAAGTCTCTTCAGTTACAGTTCCAGATTTTGAAAAAAGTAGGACAAGACTTTCAGATACACAACGAAAGGATATGGAGTAAATGCATATGAGACAAATACTCTAAAAATACATGGTAAAAATCAAGCAATACAACAACGCTTTTTTTTCATTTTGAAGTCACAATGAGGTCTTCAGCAGTGAGCTCTGCTCAAACCTCTTAGTTAGTTCAAAACTGCCCCTTGCACTATGTTGAGTGGAATTCATTGCTAGATGTCGAGGATCGCTACATCAATATCTTTATTTATACTATGGATGCGGGATCGTCAACAGACATAAGAGTAACTTTCAGACCCTGTTTCGAAAACTTTTTATCTCTTCATTGTATACTAAAATCAAACATCAGTAGATCAAAAATCAAAGCTATGAAAAAACTAAAAGAACATAGACATAACCCATATACTCAACAACAAAAGAAACGCACCACTAACGTGTATTTCTATGTACCTTAAAATTTAACAGCAAATATATTTTCAAATACTTGCTGGAAAAACTGGAATTTTTTACACATTGTTTCTCTTATCACAAAGTCAAAATTGTGATAAAATGGAACTTTTTGGAATTCTGAATTTGATTTTCTCAAAAAACTACTTTTTCACCCAAAAATGCAAAAAGTTGAAAAGCATAAATTTTGAACATTTTGTGCTTCTACCTGTAAGATTTGATAAAAAATTACTGTTTTTGCATCTTTTGACATATTCAGCTAGATTCACGTCTTCCCGGATTTGACTACCGACTTTGACATTTTCCCGGATTGAATCACCCACAGTGTGACGGGTGCTGTTAACAGAGCAGGACATGCTTACCCTTCCGGAGCACCTGATGTCACTCTCAGTTTCACTGGAGTTCACACTGTGAGTGCCTTTGTTCTGAATTTTGTGGTTTCTGGTTCTGTGCTTTGTGTCTGTCTGGCGTCATTGTTTTTGTGTCTAACGTCATTGTTTTCTGTGTTCTCGTTTTTGCCCTGTCTTTGGACTTCGATTTTTGTGAATTTCACCCCTTTGTTCCTTCGGTGTTCTACTGCCGTTGTTTGACAATACATCTTCAAAACAAGCTCATTCTGAGAGAACCAATTCTTTGACTTTTGTTTTCACACACATACAACAGAAACCGTTGCTGTGACTTCAAAAAATGACATATTTTTTTTTTTTTACAAAAATGGACTTTCTTACATAACAAAGGCTAGCTAGCTGATATGTCTAAAATATCTAGGAAGCTAGATAATATTAAAAAGTGGTGCGTTTCTTGTGTTGCTCAGTATATAACACCAGTTTCAGCTTAGGACAAAGATTTGCATAAGGAATACTCCTTAGTTTAATCAAATGTATAAAATTTGGATAACGGAATACGCTTTATATAAACTAAAGTAAATCAGTAGGAAACACCATATTGAAAAAACTAACTCAAATAATAAACCGATCGGAATTTGAGTTTCCATCGCCATATTTACTGCATAATAGCAAGCACGAGTTATTTCTGAATATACAATATTCTTAATACTATCGATTAATTCTTAGATTTTTTTTCAGGTTACTACTTTTTGGACCATTCATCGATCTGCAGTTAAATATTCAGAAAAAAATCTCGCCCCATTCCCTACAGACACAACTAAGGCTTGGATTAATGGGTACTGTGTGCTTGCGCTTTATTCTAAAACTGACCCGACAGTGCTAGGATGGCAAACTGGAAATTGTAATACAGAGGCTCATTCTTTTATGTGCCAGAAACCTATTGGTAATATGAACTAAATCATATATAAGTTTATAGGCCAACAAGCGTTTTCATCGTTTTTATTTACATCCTCGTTTGAATTAATTGTCATATTAAATACAATAATAAAAAGTTGTAGAATGGTCATAAATACGGATTATATTAAAGTTATTAAATTTTTGAAGTGTTCTGATTTTATCAATTAAACTGCATTAGAATTTGTTCGCACAGTAACCCCCCCCCTCACTTGTCTATTAATACACATCGAGAAGACTGTTGACAATTATATAAAGTCATTAATAATCCTTTTTTCGTTGTTAATAGTTACCTATTCAATAAAAAACTAAATATTAATAGGATCGTGCATAAGATCAGATTAAAGATCGGGATATCTTTCACAAGTGTGAGAAATTTCGTCTTTTCTGGAGTTGAGAACCTTTCGTATAATAGGTGCAATAGTTCTACTAGCCCAAATATCAGGAAAATCTCCAGTACGTAAATATGATTAAAAAGTTTACGTAATATCGGTTTTATAAAATCACCACTCATTATGATTTATTCATTCATTATATTATCACTTCCTGCAGATTTATTTATTTTTAAAGCTTGAATATCTTCATCAAGTTCTTGCAAAGTTAATTGTACATCAAGTTCTTCAAATGCAACTTCTTCACTTATTGAGTCTGTGTCCATAGACTTATTCGGCCTTAAATTAGCAAAATGTCTCTCAAATTCAACTTAAGTTATTTTATGTTCCACCTGCTGCTTTCTTATTTTAAAATTTATATAAGAACGTTTCGGATTCTTTTTCCTCATTGTCTTCAACATGTTACCTTGTTGCTTTTTATATTGACTCTTGAAACGGTTTTCTAAACATTTATATTTCTGCTTAGCTAAATTGAGTTTTAGTCTTTTTTCATTTGAACAATTTTTATTAAAACTGTCAATAGCCCCTATATATTCATGATACAAAATTTTACAGTCCTCTCTGAACCATGGTTTATCTAAATGTTGAAGAGTTCTGTTTACAGTTCCAATGCACTCATCACAGTGGCTAATATGTTTCCTTTCTGTTTTTGTGTATTGTTCATAAATATTTTCAAGGAATTTATTCAACTGGTCCACACAATTATCAATATTACTACTTTCATCAATATTGGACAAAATATATATTCAAATTCCTGTGTCTTTGTCAGAAGTTTACTTCTGATGTCATGTTCGCAACCCCCATTCCACCTTAGAACTTATATTTGTATGTTTACTACATGAGCAAAATTAAATTCAACTACTATAGTTGCATGATATGACAAAATATTGAAACTATAAATTGAAAATTATTAATAACATCCAACATATGTTTCTGTGAAATTAACAAATAATCAATTACACTGCTTCCTTTTTATTATTAAAAGTATACTTAGGGACCGACCATTTAACCTGATGGGGGGGGGGGGGGGTTATAGTTATAGTTTTTTTTTCTGGACAGAAAATTTTTTTCGCGCTTCGTGCAAAATAAATTATTTATTTTTTGCACGTGTATCAACAAAATATTTTTTTCAAAATCAACATTATTTTTTTAGGCAGAAAGCCTCCTTCAGAAAATTTTTTTCCATCATTTTGGCAACCAAAATATTTTTTTCACATAAAATCAGATCCAAAATATTTTTTTAGAAAAAAAACATAACCCCCCCTCCCCCTTTCAGGTTAAATGGTCGGTCCCTTACTACTGACTTGTCCATATCGCCCATTACATATACGCAGTCCTCAGTTTTTGCTCAATTGCAAAATACGCCGACAAAAAGTATTTGGAACTTTTTTGTCTTCAGACTGTCTGTCAATGGAATGGCATAATGGTCAACCATCTGGCAAGACCAGACAAGACAAGTTTATTACAACTTTCGCCAACAATAAATAACACTAGACACCTACAATGCCCGGAAACTACATTTACATGCCAATATCGATCAGGAAACTACACTAGCAAAAACAAATAATAGTCAAGAGAAAAACATGAATAACAATAGGGACTCGGAATAGCAGAACTTGGTACCTGCACTAGCAAAAGCTAGCGGTACAATCTTCAGGTCACTGAATTCCAAAGCCATTTTCACGCATTTGTGTCCAACATCCCGTCGATATCCCATATTACATTAGGAACGAAAGTTAAGTCCCAGTTTTTCTGGATTTTCTTATCAGTTTCTGGCATTTTAAACAACATTGCCATAAAATCGTGGATAGGAAATGCCCTTTGTTGTAAGCTGTTTGCAAGTCACGACATTTTAAGTTTGTTATCAAATATTTTAGTTATCAAATATAAAAATCGACTGTAAAACTTTTTAGAAGCATTCTACTACTACCGACATAACGAATTAGGTACTAGTGACGAACGAAAATGAACTAAAGGAAGTGCCATTTGTTATAAGCTGTTTGCAAATCACGACGTATTTAGTGTGTTATCAAATATTAATATTGTCTGTAAAACGTTTTAGAAGCATTCTACTAATACCGACATAACGAATTAGGTACTAGTGACGAAAGAAAATGAAATAAAAAGAATTGCCCTTAGTTTTTAAGCTGTTTGCAAGTCACGACATATTTAGTGTGTTATCAAATATTAATATCGTCTGTAAAACTTTTTAGATGCATTCTACTACTACCGACATAACGAATTAGGTACTAGTGACGAACAAAAAGTACTAAAAGAAGTGCCATTTGTTATAAGCTGTTTGCAAGTCATGACATATTTAGTTTTTGATCAAATATTAATATCGTCTGTAAAACATTTTTAGAAGCATTCTACTACTACCGACATAACGAATTAGGTACTAATTAGTCCCCGAGGGTATTCACTAGCCCAGTAGTCAGCACTCGGTGCTGACCCGAAAGCCGGTTCTATTTGGAACCTTACAATATCTAAATTTTGGTAAATTTTATTGAAAACTAAGGAGTATCTCCCTCATGCAAAGCATTGTCCTTAGCTAATTTTTGCTTTACATTTGGATCACATTGGTTATAAGCTCTCTATCAGTTTTTAAACATCTTTGAGTTTATGGTCTTCCAAACGTTTAGATTTTATCTGCACTGAAGAGACATAAGTTGTCGAAATGCGCATATGCTGAAATTGAATTCACAGTAACTTCGGTATATATTTATTTGTTACCACTGGGTCGATTCCACTGCTGGTGGACTGTTAGTCCCCGAGGGTATTCACTAGCCCAGTAGTCAGCACTCGGTGCTGACCCGAAAGCCGATTCTATTTGGAACCTTACAATATCTAAATTTTTGTAAATTATTGAAAACTAAAGAGTATCTCCCTCATGCAAAGCTCCGTCCTTAGCTAATCTTGGCTTTACATTTGGATCATATTGGTAATAAGTTTATCAGTTTTAAACATCTCTGAGTTTATGGTCTTCCAAACGTTTACATTTCATCTGCACTGAAGAGACTAAGTTGTCGAAATGCGAATATGCTGAAATTAAATTCACAGTAACTTCGGTATATATTTATTAGGTACTAGTGACGAACGAAAAAGTGCGTAAAGAAGTGCCATTTGTTATAAGCTATTTGCAAGTCACGACATATTTAGTTTGTTATCAAATATTAATATCGTCTGTAAAACTTTTTAAAAGCATTCTACTACTACCGACATAACGAATTAGATACTAGTTACGGACGAAAACGAACTAAAGAATTGCCCTTAGTTTTAAGCTGTTTGCAGGTCACGACATATTTAGTTTGTTATCAAATATTAATATCGTCTGTAAAACCTTTTTAGAAGCATTCTGCTACTACCGACATAACGAATTAGGTACTAGTTACGGACGAAAATGAAATAAAGAATTGCCCTTAGTTTTAAGCTGTTTGCAGGTCACGACATATTTAGTTTGTTATCAAATATTAATATCGTCTGTAAAACGTTTTAGAAGCATTCTACTACTACCGACATAACGAATTAGATACTAGTTACGGACGAAAATGAAATAAAGAATTGCCCTTAGTTTTTAAGCTGTTTGCAAGTCACGACATATTTAGTTTGTTATCAAATATTAATATCGTCTGTAAAACCTTTTTAGAAGCATTCTGCTACTACCGACATAACGAATTAGGTACTAGTTACGGACGAAAATGAAATAAAGAATTGCCCTTAGTTTTAAGCTGTTTGCAGGTCACGACATATTTAGTTTGTTATCAAATATTAATATCGTGTGTAAAACTTTTTAGAAGCATTCTACTACTACCGACATAACGAATTAGGTACTAGTTATGGACGAAAATTAAATAAAGAATTGCCCTTAGTTTTTAAGCTGTTTGCAAGTCACGACATATTTAGTTTGTTATCAAATATTAATATCGTCTGTAAAACTTTTTAGAAGCATTCTACTACTACCGACATAACGAATTAGGTACTAGTGAGAAACGAAAATGAAATAAAGAATTGCCCTTAGTTTTTAAGCTGTTTGCAAGTCACGACATATTTAGTTTGTTATCAAATATTAATATCGTCTGTGAAACTTTTTAGAAGCATTCACCTACTACCGACATAACGAATTAGGTACTAGTGACGAACGAAAATGTACTAAAATAAGTGAAGGACACCAGAGTAACGTACAAAACAAGACCCAATGAAATGAAACCATGACTGTCACTAGCTATCATAAAATGGATAAGAAAACATATAAGATCATTAAATATACAATTGTTCGGCCCGGGATAAGTTCAATGTCAATTTCAATCATCCAAGCATTTTCTCATCTGCCTTAAAGCCTTATGTTTGAAGCATTCTTGTTGCAAAATAGTCAGTATTAATACATTTAGAGATATGCATGGAAAGATTGACTGTTACTTTATGCAATGTTTTTTGAATAGAAAGTCAAGATTTGGAAAATAGAAATTACCATGAAGTTTGTCAAATATTTTACGCTCAAGTAAGGTAGTAGACCTAGGTTAAGGGACATAACTCCTAAAAATCACTTGTATGTTTGTTTAAATCATTTTCATAAAAATGTTCTAAGATTCTTAGTAACATAGATGTTTTAAATTCTTTTTCACATCAGTGCTTATAAAGCATTGATGAAACTGACTGCCTCAAACGTCTTACTGATTTAAAGAGTTATCTCCCTTAACCTAGGTCTACTACCTTAAATATAAAGCAGTTCTTGTAGTTTCTTAGTGCTCTCAATATGCAAGATGTACGTACATGTTGAAATATAGGTTCTATATCGAACCATCATTAACATATTGAAATACTGCAAACGTGAAAATTTTAGCGATTTGTATGACAGATATTTTACGACGAAGAATTTTTTGTGGTCAAAGCTTTTGGAATCCATAAATGCCTTTGCTTTTGTTATGCTTCAAACCAAGTTATTCACATGGGAAAAACTTTTTCCTTACCGCGAATGTACCAAAAATTACACCAATGCTAAAATTCGCACGATTGGGTATTACAGAAAAATGTTCTGTGCTTTTAATCCATTAAGTTTTGTATATATTGTTTTTAAATATTATTTCATTTTGCAGAGGAGGTCGGACATTCCGTCTTGTTGGTGTTTAATAAGAATTTTCGTATATTCTTTCATGTAATATTCACTTTTGTAATACAAAAGTTTTAATTATAAATGGATATGGAGTAAATGGACAACAGACACAATCTCTACAAATACATCGTGGGACCAAGCAATGAAACAAATTGTTTATTGTTGTTCTTCATTTTGAAGTCATTATACGATCTTAAACAAGTGGTTTCGTTCATACCTCATAGTAATTTCAAGACAACCTCTAGCACCAGCTTGAGCTGAAGTCATTGGTAATGGCTCATAATGCTATATTATTCAAATTCCCTGCTAAATAAAAAGATTAATGAAAAAATTAGTATTTGATAAGATAGACCTTTTGAGTTATTTTGTCTCTTTCATATTTTACTGGTTTTCTTAAAAACTTTTAATATTTACCTGAACTTAAGAGAAATAAATTTTCTAGATGCAGATAAAAAGTGAAATGCATTTTTGGTATTTGTTTTGGAAAAAACACATCAATTGTTAATGTTTATATGTGGGTGCACAATGCCCCACGCACTTTCAGTATAGATCTCAAACACAATCTAAAATAAGCAATATAAATTATGAGTCTCTACTTAATACGTACTGACAATATTGAATTTCTCAAAGCAGGTGATGTTATAAAAAGCGACATGATTAAATGCTCATATTCCAAATACTATTATTTAAAGCGCCACTTTTATTTCAGCCCTAGTTGTCAAAACCGATTGGAATAATTCTCTCAGCACTGCTAGTGATTATTCAACTAAGTCCAGGGTTTCAACTACTCAACACACACCACAGACTCGTCAGAGCCAGATTCAACTCACTACAATTGATTAAACTACTACTACCAATATGGACACTCAATCCACAACGAATGCCTTTACTTCTCAACTACTTAAAAATCCGTCGATTAAAAAGAAACCTCCATATCAAGCCAATCAAAGTAATATTATCAGTTTAATAACACTATTTGAATAGAATTAATATAATTGAATAGAAAATACAAGTTTGTGTTTCCACCTCAAATTTTGACATCTTGTTTACTCTTATATTGTTCTATTCGTAGAGCTGTTAAACAGAAGTTTTCTTTTTAAGAACAAATTATCTGAGAATCATACTTCACTTATAAGGACAAAAAGTTAATTTCAGTCGAAAAAAATCCCCTTTTCAATGAAATGTTAAATGTTAAAGCCCGCTTAACATACACGAATTCTTAAAATCTCTTAAAGTTTTAAGATTTGTAAATCTAGTCTGACTAAAATATCCCGTCAACGAATAATTTGAGAGTGATTTACGATCAATTAACGATTTACTGAGAATGAACTCGATGCGTTTACGATAAGGTTTACGATTCATTACGAATAATTGCGAGGGATATACAAATGCATTCGAGTTTCTAAAAATTCTTGCGAGCTAAATACGAGAAATACGATCTGATTTTAGCTTTAACAATTAATTAGGAGATCGATAACGATAACTTATTGGGCTTTTACGATTGATTTACAAACTGCGACGATTCTTCTGTAATGACACGATTTACTCGTATAATTTATAGACTTTTAAAATGTATTTTAGACTATTAAACCTCATTCTTTCTTCAAAAAAGCATATATCGAGACTAAATATGGCCAGCGAACGAACTAGGATACATCTGTACGTAAAGACCCAGGAGGAAAAATGAGTTAATCAACATGAGTCAAATATTTCCACTCTACCTTCCTTTTATCAAATCGTTAACATTCGTATTATTCTCGCATTTATCAGTAAATACTGACAAAGTATCCATATGCGTTCGTAAAGTAATTGCTCATATTCTAATTTATCTCATTTCAATTCGTATCGATCCGTTAATCAATTGCAAAACGACCGTAAACTTCTCGCAATTATTCGTAAATGAATTGTGAAACAATCTTTTAAAATGGCGAAACTAAATTGTTTACGATTGATTGCGAAAAAATTATTATTTGTTGCAATCGTTAAATGATGCCTTACGAATTGTTAGGATTGGTTTGCGAACTCTTTACAAATAAAATAATCAAGAAAGATTAATAAACGTTGGTGTAATGCGCCCTTCACATACATGAATTTTTCTTAAGTTTAAAATTTACAGGATTCGTAATACTAACACGAATGCTTACAAATAAAACGTAACGTTGTTTATTCTTTATGCAGTGACATTTTTGTTTTACATCCGATGAAGACGGCTGTGTTGTTGAAATATAATGCAAATACTTTGTTCAAAACAAAAAATACACGATAGATCACAAAATTCTTTACTTTTAAAAACATTTTGTTGTAGATATAGCATCAAGAGTTGAAGAAATTACAGCCTGGTGCATTGTGGGAATAATGGTTTTGGTTTACAGTATGTTGTAGTAATTACATTTACATTGGACTGTGATTGTAGAGTCAATAATATCAGTTTACGAGTATAAAGATAGTAAGTTTTAGACTATGACTGCAGAGACAATAACATTAATTTTAGATTGTAGAGCTCGAGACTATAGCATTTGTTTATGATTTGTAGATATAATAACATTAGTTTATGATTGTAAAGACAAGAACTTCAGTTTAGGATTTTAGAGATAAAAGCACTATTGTAGAGATAATAAAATTACAGTAGTTTTTGATTGTAGATATACAAATGTAGTAACATTAGTTTTTAATTCTGGAGATAACAATTTTAGATTTTGATGATGGAGATAATAACATTAGTTAATGATTGTAGAGATAATAACATTAGATTGTGATTGTAGAGATAATAACACTAGTTCCTAATTGTAGGGATAATAACATTAGTTTAGGATTGTAGCGATAATAATATTTGTTTATGATTGTAGATATATATAATAACATTAATTCATAATTGTAGAAAAAGTAACATTAGTTTATTTGTAAAGATAATAACATTAGTTTATGATTGTAGATAAATTAGCATTAGTTTATGAAAGTGAATACATTAACATTAGTTTATGAATGAAGAGAAAATTACTTTATAACTGTAACACCAATAACATAAGTTTAGGACTGGAGAAACAATAACAATATTTTATGATTGCAGAGTCATAACATTAGTTTATGAATATTGAGATAATAACATTAGTTTATAATTGTAGAGTCAATGACATAAGTTTATGATTATAGATGTTATACCAATAGTTTATGATTGTCGAGAAAATAATATTAGTCTATGTTTGTACAGGCAGTAAACATTACATGTATTTTATTATTGTAGAGTGCGAAACGTTATTTTAAGGAGATAAGATGCCCTCGAAATTGCGGGAAAATTTTTAGCAAATTTGATAGAGTAAAGTTGTTATTGGCACTATCAAAACCCATATAAAATCAAGAGGCACGATTACACTGGTAGTCCTTGATGTTGTGTATGAATTTCATATCGAATAAATCAACGTATAGTTGGGTCATCATTCGACAAAAAAGTTATCACAGACGGGCTGACATGTGCACTATTCTAAAATATTACCCGGGTTCCCTAAACAGAAAGCAGATGACATACAGACCTGAAATTAAATTCCACAGTATGGGACCTCGATCATGCTTGATGCTGCATATCAAGCATCAACAGATTGTGATATGTAGTTGCTGAGAAAATTGATATCAATATTTCCTATTATTGACCATAAGTGTCAAAAATGAACTAATTCCGCAAACAGGAAGCTGACAGGAAACAAACCCGAGATTAAAACCGACGGTATCATTAGACCTCATGCCGATGCTGCATGCCAAATATCAGGATGATGTAAGTAATGTAGTTGCTGGGAAAATTGTTACGAAATATTTTTCCCGCCTTACACATTCACCTAAAACTGCATAGCAAAAAATATGATACGTAGTCGCTGAGAATACTATTACAAAACCATGTTCGTAAACAGTAGACAGGCAACAGACCTGATATCAAAATCCGACGGTATATGCTGCATACCAAATGTCAAAAAGACGGAGATAAGTACATGTAGCTGATGAAAAAAGTTAAAAATTTAATACTTTTCCCGCCTCCTTCATTCACCATGACGCTGCATACCAAAACAACATTTTTTTTGCATTATTTAACAGGATTTCAATCGAATACTTGATTCTTGTGTTTATTTCATTTATTATTTATCATTTTGCGGCTAATGTGACTCAAAAGCAGGGGGTTAAAGTACCGGTGAATCCCGTCTATGAAAAAAGAAGGTTGTAATTAGGTTCTAAGAAGGGGGTTCTTGGTAACTTTATACCGATTTTCTGTCAGTTCTGCCTAAATTTTGCACATTTTTTTTCAAGAAAAGTGGGAGTTCCATCTTCTTGAAAGAAAGGGGGTTCCAACCCCCGGGCATCCCACCGATCCGTTTATGGGCAGGTTGATTTTTTTTTTTTTTTTTTTTTTTTTTTTTGTTATATTAAATTTATCATGTTGCGGTTAATGAGACGCTAGGGCAGGAAATGGAAGCGTCGGTGGATCCAGCCTCCGAAAAAGGGAGTTCCTTTGAAGCTTCAAAAAGGGGGTTTCATGTCATTTACAGATTTTGTTTTCAGTCAAGCCTAAAGTTTGTACTAAATTTCAAAATTTTCAAGATTTACCAATTGTTTGTCAGTTTTACCTTATTTTTGCACCGGCGAAATTTGAAAAAAATCAACAAAAAGGGAGTTCGATTTTCCAGCATGTAGGTGTTCCAACTTGGCTCCTTGACCCCACAAACCCCTATCCCATCCACCCCGGATCCGCGAATGTGCACTTTATATAAAGAATAATCGCAAATTTACAATTATTCTATTAATATTTTTTGGTAAACAATGCAGGTAGCTAGACAAAATTTATGTCAGTATTTTTGACGGAAAGGGATGCCGGGTCATGAAATGATGTGCTTTCGTATGTTATTTTTGAAAGTATTTCCCCTATTATAAGATGGTGTATTGCAAATTGTGGTATATTCACATTACAATAAATCACATTTACGCTATTATCGGCACCTAACAGTATTGAGCATGCGTAAAAGCTTATAAGCTCCGCAAAGGAAACGATTAGGATCTGAAATGTTTTTGATAAAAATTAAGAATGATCATACAGAACTGAAAAATATACCCCTACCATGTAGATATGTACAATTTCGTTGTTTTTGTGGGGTAGGTAACAAACTCTAAGTGTTTGATTCTTTTTATGCCCCCGCCGCTAGGCGGTAGGGGATATTTAGTTTTACCCTGATCCGTACGTCTGTCCGTATGTCCATCTTTTTGGTTTATCGGATGATAACTTGAGTATCCTGCATCGGATCAAAACCATACTTGGTCACACGCTTACTTATCACCAAAGACAGAATCCTATCGATTTTCAGGTTGGTACCCCCAAGGTCAATGTCACAGTTGCTAAAAATAGACTAAAATTTCAATAAATTTTTGGTTTCCGGCTGATAACTTGAGTATTCTGCATCCGATCTAACCAAGCTTAGTCACATACTTACGTATCACCAAAGACAGAACCCTATCGAATTTCCGGTTGGTACCCCCAAGGTCAAGGTCACAGTTGCTAAAAATAGACTAAAATTTCAATAAAAAATTGGTCTCTGAATGATAACTTCTTTTTTCTGCATTAGATAAGTACCAAACTTGGTCACATGCTTACTTATCATCCGAGACAGTGCCTTATTGATTTTCAGGTTAGTACCCAAGGTCAAGGTCACAGTTGCTAAAATACACAAAAATTTAAAAAAAAAAAAATTGTTTCCGGATGATAACTTGTGTGTCCTGCATCAGATCAAAACCAAACTTTCACATGCTTACTTATCACCCAAGATAGAACCCTATAGAATTTCGGGTTGGAACTACCAAGGTCAAGGTCACTGTTGCCAAAAAAAGACTGAATTTTCAATAAAATTTTGGCTTCCGGTCGGATGATAACTTGTTTCTTGCAGCTGATCAAACGTATCCTAAGTCAGGAAATTTATTAAGCCTTTGTGTGTCTTGTCTGTTTTCTAGTTAGTTCACTTTATGTCTATGGGAGTCTAGGATGATGCTTATTTCGCTGAACCTGATTACTCTTTATTTAGGGGCCAACTCCGACCTGCCGTTGGGTGTGGGGTTTCCTCACTGTTCATTGAAGATCTTATGGTGGCTTTGAGTTGTTATTGCTCCCCTTTGGGTCGTTGTCTCTTTGACACATTTTCCGTTTCCCACTTATCACCTAAGACAGAACGTTATCGGTTTTGGTGTTGGAACCCCAAAGTCAAGGTCATAGTCGCTAAAAATAGACTTTCAATTAAAGTTTGGTTTCCGGATGATAACTTAAATATCTGCATCGGATCAAAACCAAACATTGTCACATGCTTACTTATCCCCCATAACAGAACCCTATCAGATCTCTGGGCTGCTACCCCAAGGTCAAGGTCACAGTTGCTAAATTGGTTTCCAGATGATAACATGAGTATTCTGCATCGGATCAAAACCAAACTGGTCAAATACTTATTTATCACTTGAGACAGAACCTGGATTTCCGGTTGGAACCCCCAAGGTCAAGGTAATAGTTTCTGAAAAAAAAAATTCCAATTACATATAAGATTATTTCTCAGATTATTTGAGGGAACTCTGCAATATATCAAAACCAAACCAGTTCCAATACCTATTTATCACAGGAGACAGATCATATTCTATAATTATTTGATATATATATATTTATTGTAAATAGTTATGTCTTTTATGATTTGGGAATGATTTTGGGGTTTCGATTTCAAGGAGGCGGGGCATCCGTCTCCCATGGACACATTTTTCTGTATTGTTTGTTTTAAGGGCGAAAATGCAGAAAAATCTATTGGATTTTCAAAATTCATTTGGTTTTTACTGCATAACATGACCACAGGTAAAAGTTGACACTTTCTTTGACAGATTATTCCATTGTCTGTAGCAATCACGCTCTCTAAATATTTTCCATTTAATTTTAAGATATCTTTAAAAAGTGGTGTTTCCTCACAAACATACAGAATGTTAATAAATAATGACTGCATTTCGAATCGATTGTTGTTTCTACATGTCCAAGCAAAATTTGGAGCTGGAATCTACAACAATACAGTCAGCAGAATACTGAATCCATTTTAAGGAATTGAAAAATAGTTTAGGTATAGATTTTAAGGAATTGAAATATAGTTTAGGTATAGATTTTTTAATGAACATTGTAAATTATTTTTCCGTTATTCCTGGACCAAAGTGTCAAAATGAAGAACAACAATAAAAGAGTTGTTACATTCCTTTGTTTTACCATGTATTTGTGGGGACATTATCTCATGAACATTTACTCCATATCCCTGCATTGCTTATTGTAAATGTAAAGATCCATACAAAACAATTGAAAGAGAGCGGAAATCATTCAAGTAGACAAGAAAGAAACATCATCATACTGAAAACGTTGTTATTTTCGCGATGTACTAATTTTAGGTATTTTTTGTGTTGTCAAAAACCGCTTAAATTGGTACCCGCGAATATGTCCAGTTCAAGAAATCTGGAAAATTAGCAACCGCAATAATTAATACTAGTACCTGTACAGTACTTTTTGGCTCAGATTAAAGATTCTCTCGAAGGGTATGTCTATTGGTTTCAGCGTTTTTTGTTATGGGCAGTCACAAAATACCGCATACAGGTTTTTTTTTCGCGGACTTATTACTGTATAACTCGAAATTAAACTTTCGTCGATTTTCTTGAATGCCCAAACCTCATTCAAACTTTTGTCAATATTTGCCTGAATATCTGCACAAATGATTTTTTACCGTAATAGGGTCCAAGATGCTACATTAAATAATAGCTACTAGTATTTCCCGGCTATCAGCATCTGCTTCTACAATATTTTTCAAATACCAATGCAAATATATACATGACGTGCATAATATAGTGCTCTCTCTACAAATAAAGGGTCTTTAGAAATTTGTTTCTTTTTATTGCATGGCTTTACTATTTTAAACTTCTGTTTAGACCTTATTTTCCAAATTATCATAATTTCAAGAGTTCATGGCATGATTTGCTTGAATATATTGCTAAAGTTGGTACTTAATTCCAATCAATCAATCAACTAACCAAGTTACGGGTGATTAGTAAATGACGAATAGCTATTAGGGAATAAGCAAATATCTAAATACCAAAGTTACTATGAATTTATTTTCTGCATATGCGCATTGCGACAACTGATGTCTCTTCAGTGCAGATAAAATCTAAACGTTTGGAAGAATCATAGAATCAATTATATTAAAAAACTGATAGAAAACAAATACCCAATTTGATCTAAATGCAAAGCCAAAATCGATTTTGGTCAATTGGTACTACTTGCATATGTTTCCAGTCATGACCGGTAGAATTGAAATGTAATGCAGTGGCCGGTCATGACTGGAAACATATGCAAGTAGTACCAATTGACCAAAATCGATAGACACACAGAGGCAGGCTAAAGAAAAGTTCTGGATAGAAAAGCTGAAATCCAGTTTGAATATAAAAATTTGAAAAAAATAAAATATACTTTGACTAAATTTCCTGCCCCTACCCATTTTTTTTTCCGTCCTGACATGGCTGAAGTTTTGCTCACTTGGCGTTAAACACTATTTTTAAGTGTATTGTTTATAAAATCGATGTACGGATACTGACAAAATTCTTTTTTCCCTTCTCATGTTACATCTGTAAACAACAGCATCCAACGTGTAGCTCTCGATATTTTGTATAAACATTCGTAGTTTAGTCTTTGTAAATAGGTTTTGTTTGATTGTTTTTACTTTTTTATTGTGTTTTGAAGAAGAGACGGACAGGTCTCGAAATATCAACTGTTATTTTATGTGCTATTTACTTTGTTCATTTTGAAGTTTATAATCAGGTCACATTGTATGTATCCCATTGGATAGACCATTAGGTCGACAATTTTTCCGGTGGTTTTAAACTGATTTGTCTTTTTACATCTTGGACATCGGCTCTTGACAACTTTGCTTGGTAATTTTGTTAATACCCCCATTTAAATGTTTTTTTGGAAGATAGTGTCAAATAAAAACCTTATGTTATTTGATCTGCTTTGTTCCAATTAAGACAAAAACTAATAAATATACTAAGGGGGGCATAAATTTCTGTCATGTGTAAAGATAACGCATTGATTTCGCTCTTAATTTTTTTCATATTTGGAAGTGGTTTCAAATAGTTTGTACTAGAAGGAGACCAAGGGGAAAAAACGCCAATAAAAAATTTGCAAATGCGACTTTTTGCGCATGCTTAGATTTGAAAGAGTACTGGCAAAAAATGGTTGTATTAGACTCTTAGATTTGTCAGTACTCTTTAAATGCATATGTCTTTCCGGCACATAGATTGATTCCTTTGATTTTTCCTACAGAACTGATGCAGCCCTAGATGTTTTAAAGGTGAAGATTCCGTTTATTGATTATCTGGAAATGCTTGGACGCGAAATATTGTAGACAAATTGTGTGGAGAAACGCAACGCCCATTACATCTAAATTTCTCAATAGCATTTTTTTTTTGTAAATGACACTTCAAAGCTGCATGATTGGATATCAGATAGCTGTTCTTCGTATGCAATAAGTCCTAGAATTTCTAGAATGGATTGCAATTGATTAAATCCAAGATGTTCGAAAATTAGAAATTAGAGAACGTCTATCTCAGAATTTCTCCATCAATCAATCGAGAATCAATTTTCTTATTGATATATTGAACAGATTAAGTGTTTCTGTAACTTGATCAGTGAATATTCTCCCTTCATATGGATGAAAATAAAATAATAAATAAATTATTCACTATCGTAAACGTTTTCCATATCAAGTATCAATGTTTGCTAAATTCTCATTCAAGATTCACAATACATATCTCCAAGAANAATGAAACAAACTACATTTTGTAAAACAAAACAAAAAAAAAAAAGAAAAAAAAACAAACAAACAAAAGAAAAACAAACAAAAAATTAAAAGTTGTCATTGCAACTTAGGTTAGGGTTAGAGGTTGGATAAAGGAATAATAGCATTGAATTAAAGCAGAAGTAAGTAAAACAAAAGAAAATATAGTTAGAGTTAGTCATGAACAAAGTAAACAAAATCAGGAAACGAATGTATAAGGAACACATCATAATGCATACAAATACTAAATGACTAGAGTAAGGGTTAGGGTTATATACATTATGGTTAAGGTTGGGTGGGTTAGGGTAAACCATGGTATATCTGAAGATATACACATTACATAACAAAAAAGTTAGGGTTAGTACGAGGATAAGTGTAAGGTGAAAGGTTAGGGTTAGCCTGAGATCAAAGATAAGACCAATAAAAGAACCTTGAATTGAGATAGGGCGAGACTAATAAAAAAATCTTGAATTGGGTAGGGCGAGACTAATAAAAGAACCTTGAATTGAGATAGGGCGAGACTAATAAAAAAACCTTGAATGGAGATAGGGCGAGACTAATAAAAGAACCTTGAATGGAGGTAGGGCGAGACCAATAATTGCAAATGGCAGAGCATGACCAATGGCAATGGACAAATGAGACCACAGCTTAAGGCAAGACATACGTGTTGAGAGACCAAAGGTCAGCGATATACTAAATATGGTAGACACTTCTCGGTTCCGGAACGGAAACGATTTCCGGAACCGGAATCGGGAGGGAAAAATCGAACAGCCATAAAATATTTTACAAAGAATACACTACGACAAAAGTGGTCTGAAGTGTCCCTATATACTACTCACGTTTCAGAGATCTATATGTATTTTGGGGGATTTACTTTTGAATATTCTAACTACAAATTATTGTTTACAGAACATTTCGTCCGAAATTCTACTAAAAAAAAAACATTTAATGAAATAAGTCGTCTTCCATCTTGTATCCTCTTCCGCGTTTTAGTAGTTCACCATCTTTTCAACAGGAAAGATATGTGGAAATTAACCATATATTATCTGGATAAGTACAGTAGTTATCATCGTTGTAAGATTATTCGTTTCTCTTTTTGATCAATGTTGACGTTTAATCTTAAATCTGGAAACAATCGTTAAAGTGATTTGAATGTATAATACTTTGCGCTGCAGTCGGACTTAAAATTTTCGTTACACCGAATCAACAAAATATCGAACTCAAAACAAATAGGGAAATCAAATACATTTAATCTGTACCGGTGTACTTGTACAGGATATAATATCTGCTCAATTACTGTTATCTAAATTTATGTAAATTCTAAAACCTAAGATTCAACTCACTCCACCGTAGTTTTGTCCTTAGGTATATTTGATATTACTGATTATTCGGATTTCGTTTGGTTTTATGCATTTTAAACATTTTTTAAATTATGGATTTCTTATGTTTAGGTTCTACTGCTGCTAATGAGGAATTAATTTCCGAAATGACCATACAGCTAAAAAAAATTATTGCAGTTGAAGTTCACACGTGTGTTATGGTGTCATGTTTATTTACTCCATATCCTTTTGTGATATATTTTGTCATGTTTATTTACTCCATATCCTTTTGTGATATATTTTATGTTTTTATCCTAATTGTGAATGTATGTTGAACTCTTCGGTTTCGAAGTCTAGTTAAGCGTGGTTACATTCCTGATAATAGGAAAGGGATTCATATTCATGAAATTAAGGATTCATATCTTCATTCGTCGCAAATCCGGAATAATGAATTACCACTTGTAATATCTACCAGATTATGCTACTTGTTGGCCGTGACTTGATTGCAGCGCAGAATGTTAAACGAAAATAATTCTTGATCGCTTAGGTCACAATACGAACAAGAGATAAAACTTGTTTGATAAAAAATTGTGAAACAAGCAACACCTATCTCAGGAAATAAATTATAGATATTTCAATAACAAACAAACCCTAAAGTGTTCCTCAACCGTTGACAGACAAAATCACTAGTGTCTGAAGATTCTCAACAATTATTAAAAACATAAAGATAAACAAAACACGGGGAACTCATCAAGTCGATTGTTAGAAAACTTGGCATTATAAAATAGTGAAATGTTGACACTATAAACAGATGGTCATAATTACAGTCGGGAATTACAGCTGAATTACTATAATTGTAAGCCTACCGAAAAGTCCCTGCAAAGGGAACAATTCATTGAATTTATGCACAAAATATTTAATAAACATCACAAATAGTGAGACGTTTGTGAAGCTGTATTGGCAGTCAAAATTCTCATATCTATTTTGGACAATAGTTCAGTCTCATGTGACTCACTTACGAACCAACCAGACAGTAAAAGGGCACTAAGGTACATAAACAATGAAACCAGACGTTTTATCACGTATGTTGCAAATAGACTTGATTGATTAGAATTTTTTCGAACCTGAGTCGGCATGTTCCAAGTGATCGCAAACCTGTAGATTCAGTAACAAGATCTTCAGCTGTTCAAGACATTTATTTAATGAGTGGCTAATTAGATACAGAAAATTAATGAGGGGTTAACTTTGCTGCCACAAAGGACAGTACAATAGGAGAAGAATAATAAGGCGGATGTGGAGAAAAGCAGATGAGAAGTAATGACATTATTGCATTGATAAGACAGGAGCAATAAATTTTATGTTAAAAAATCCACAAACTCCGCCAAGCTAAAACGCTAAAGCTAAAGTGCTAGCAGTGTGAGTCGGTTGACGAATCATCATGTGCTACGAGAACTTTTCAACGGCACTAGTATATAGTAAGGGGTACAAATTCTTACACATTTATATTCCAGGGGACTTTTTTCATTAAAATAATGTCTCATAGTTGGTGCTCAATACAAGAGTATATATTTACTTCATCAATCTCCTAAACATGGCTGTTTCATAATCAAGAACATTTAACGGATAAATGCTGTCAGTTTTGTCGTTCTTTTCTGCAAAGCAATTTCGTTTAATCATTGTAAATCTATTATGTTCGATGCTTACAATTAGTTGTAGTCATAACCGTTCATGGAGTTAACTTGGAATCGTTCTTATGACTGCTCTAGAACAGTGGTCATTATCATTGACGGGCCTGAATTCCGTGAACCACGTTTCATAAAATTGGAGCAAAATTTCAAACTTTTGGAGGTTGTAGAGGACTACGCCAGATAATGGATTAAGCGTGATCACGATAAAGACCTTGATTTTCTTTAGGAATGGATTAAGGCTGTAAGGTCAATGATTCTTAAACGAATCAATCAGCTACGAGGGTCAATGGGAACTTCAACGTCATCCCTTACTTCTCCTCAATTCATTACAAATATGTCGTCTTTCCTAACGATAACGCCCTAATAAGATAAGCAAAATTGTTTAAAGAAATTACTGTGCATTGATTACTCTAAAGTTACAAAGTTACTACTTAAGAGGAGAAAATATTACAGTTTTGCTTTTTATTCGGATTTACACCAGGAATGAAGACACAGATCTTCCCTCTTTGTACTGGGTATCAAAATTACAAAAATGCTCACACAAACAACAATAATTCGCTGGATATGCCAAATGCTCTACAAAACCTATATATAAGTTTACAATATCCATTTTGACAGCTGTAAAAGAGGCCCTTCAAAAATATTGTGATACTTGCTTTCCAAGAAGCCTTTTAAAATAGCAAAATACTGAAGTTGTCTCATCAGTGCAGATCGAAACAAAACTTTTGAAAGTCCATCAACCGAAAAATGTGTAAAAGCTGATAGAGAAAAAAATAACCAAAAGGATCTAAACAGAAAAGCCAAAATTCAGCTAAGGACAGGGCTATGCTTGATGGAGATACTCCTTAGTTTTAAACAAAATTTTGTAGAATTTAGATATTACAAGTTTCAATAAGTCGGTTTTTGGGATCAGCACCGAAGTACTGACTACTGGGTTGGTGAATACCAAGTGGACTAACAGTCCAACAGCAGAGGCCCAGTTGTAATAATAGAATTGCAATGGTTACAAATTGTGAATCTCTCTCTTCTAGTTCTTTTATTTCTCGACTTATATGAAGCTGAATGAATCGAAGAGCTTATTGAAAATAAAGATAAAAACTAGCCCGACCCTCAAATTTTATCTTCCGTTAAAAAGATGATATTTTGGCCTCTAAGCAACCCTCGCTTTGTTGATTTTCTTCATCTGACCTATCCAAAAGAGCTTGAAAGTATACTACTGATACTTCCACATGGGCCTCATTCCTTGGCCTTCATCTTGAAATTGACAACAGAGTTAGACCTCAAACTAAGCTTTATGACAAACGCGATGGCTTCACTTTTCCAATAGTAAACTTCCCTTTTCTTTGTAGCGACATTCCTACAGAATCGGCATATGGAATTTACATCTTCCAACTCATTCGCTACCCAAGGGCCTGTGGTCGATACAGTGACTTCCTTGATAAAGAACGCTTGCTCACAAATATGCGACTTAAACAAGGGTATGCTATCCATATCGTAAGGTCATCATTCCAAGAGTTTTACTATCGACATCATGATCTTCTGGACCGCTATAGAATATCTGTTTTCGAGATGAAAACTGATCTTTCACTTTAAAAGCTTTAGATTGCTGTTTTCTATGACGGATTTGACATTTTCAACACGGTTGGTGTCTGATAAGTTCCTGAATGCCCATGGTTTTCATTGGGTCCGTGATGTTCATCTTTGTATGCGTTTGCGTCTTCATTTTCTTTTCTGTGGAGTTATGTCTTTGTTTTTCCGATGTTGCCATTGTCCTTGGATTCTTCATTTTAGACTAACTGTTCGGTTCTAACTTACTTTCTTATTTACGAGGTATTTGTATTTTATAATAATAAATTTTCGAAAAACTTTTGGTAAACTCGTGATTTTTTGGATCCAGTCTCGGTAAGAGATATAACTCTTATTTTGAATTTACATGGATCCACAGGTAAAATTTTATATTCGATTGACATTTCTTAATGTTCATGACAATAGTTCTACGGTATAACCACTGAAAGAACTGGTGCAAGTTAACTAAGCGCGTCACAAAACCGGTTTAACCAACCATTTCTTCTGAATTGCCTGCACCAAGTCAGGACCATTGCGGTCGAAAAATTTTCTAGTGGTTTTCTACCTACTTTGTCTTTTCAATTCATGGACTTTGGCTCTTGAAATTCTGTTCAATAATTTTGTTATTATCCCAATTTAGAGCTGTGACCATTTTTATTGCCACTTTTACAAATGCTTTGTCGTATTACCACTTTTAGAACTGCTCTATTGAATGACCGCTTTTAGAACTGTTTTAAGTTAACATAGAGCTGTGGCCAGTTTTATTACCATTTCTAGAATTGTTCTGACAAGATGTAGTACAATACAACAGTCAAGTCACCGACACAACTATTTTCGGTCAACTCGGAATAAAATGTGTAGGACAAGAAATGGTATTTCTTAGTTTCAAATACACTCAAATATAATTACCTCTTTGTGAAAGAACTCCCCAGGTGGGTAAACTTTTAGGGTACAAAGATGTTGTACAATACAGCGGTCAAGTCAACGAGACAACTATTTTTGGCCAGCTCGGAATAAAATGCGTAGGACAAGAAATTGTATTTCTTAGTTTCAAATACACTCACATATAATTACCTCTTTGTGACAGAACTTCCCAAGTGGGTAAACTTCTCTATCAGCCACAGTAGGGTGCAATAGATGACATACAATACAGCAGCCAAGTCAGATGTTCTAGAAACATTTCAAAGTTAACTTGGACAGTTAACTTAGAAGCAATTCTAAGTTAACTTTGACGAGAGGTTATGTGTGCTCCGAATTGTACTTCAATGCATGTGCAAAACGGACAATAGAGGAACTAAGTGTATTGTACGCCTATTCGTTTCGTTTAATTTTTCTATTATTCAGACTTGAATATCGATATGCGTATGCTTTCTTGTACTTTACATCAATTGACTATCATGAAAAATAGTCATGACTATCTTTCTATGGATAATAGGCAATCTCATGAATATTTCCCTGTAAATGACCGGGTACCTAAAAACAAAAGAGTTTTTATCTATTACAAAAAGCTAACCAAAAATACTTTATCATTTGTAATGTATTTGATTGGATGAAAAGACATTGTTCCAACCCCTGAATTTTAAAAGTACGCATTGATAACTGATTAGTTTTATTTTAAAAACTGGTCTCGCATATTCTTCAAAGACATCAATCTCCGCGCCGATGATCTTAACGCTGATTTCTTTATCTCAGGCAATTGTTTTAGGGTTCTTTTATAGTTTTGAGGTGTCAATTATCTTTAATATATTTTGAAAACATATTTAACTTAACTGCGTTAATTTAATTATTTTTAGCATTTAGTATATAGCATGTCCTTAAGATAAAAATCTGCATTACCTTCTGTGGCTCCACAGCGAATTCCAACATCTTCGCTGTGACTGCAATCAGTGTTGCCCCATCCGTTATGAGAGCAAGACGAAAGCCTTAATTCTCTACCTCTGCAAGTTACTCCGTCCATCCATATTGTACCACTTCCACGGCCAGCAGTATAAACAGAGACGGTTTCAAAGTTCCTGTTAAGATTCAAATGTCAAATACTAGTAGCTTGTTAAATGATTCTAATTAACTAGAATTGTCTTAGTCAACTGAAATTGATGTCTCCCCTTTAGGTGTTTCAACTAATATGTTATTGGCAGCAAAGATAACAATTCAGGACTCGGGATCTTAACGAGGGCTTTTTGTATGTATCAATTCAGCTTATCATCATTAATAATAGAAAAAAGAAGGGAAACGGGGAATGTGTCAAAGAGACAACGACCCAAAGGGGAGTAATAACAACTCAAAGCCACCATAAGATCTTCAATGAACGTTGAGAAGCATATACCCCACTTACAGATGAGCAACTGTTCTCAAGATAATTCTGATGGGGCTAAGTGGGCTGCTCTTGCTAAGATCCAAATCATCTTTCACGAATAATAAAAAAAAGATATAATTCACAAATTCACATAATCATGGGTAGATAGAAAATGTATGGTTTAAGGGTGGGGATCTCAACCCTTTTAAAGAAAATTAATACTTTCGTAAAAAGTGAATCGGCGGGGTCCATCCGTGGGGCTCCAGTATGTATCTTCATTTCATCACGATTAATAACAATTTATATGACTGAAGCTTGCTTGTTGCAAATAATTAAAAGATTACAGGTCACTGCACAATAAAACTCCAAGTTCAATGAAAAATGACAATTACTGAATTTGGAGAATAAAGTTAAAGGTCACAGTGACCAATTTTTTCTTTAAAATGACATTCACTATGACCCAATTCATATACATACCAAATATGAACACACATGGCCTTGAGACAAAAAAGTTCTACACATGACAAGAATTCCCTAGAAAAAATTCATATTTGACCTTGACAATCAAGGTCAAGGCACTGACCTCATTCTTTTACGCGACACCCCGAGACGACCCAATTCATATGAATGCCAAATAGAATACAATAGGTCTTAAGACAAAAAAAAGTTACGCATAGGACAAGTTTGTATTGGAGGAAGAAGGCGAAAAAGAAGGGGAAAAGGAAGAAGAATTAGGGATAATTTAATGTTTCCCTTCAGTGAAGGGGAGACATAACAAGATGTGTTTGTGAAACACTATATTACCCTTGCACTGCATATACTTCAAATGCCAGTTCTGGCCTAAGTGTCCTTAGTTGACCTATGACCTGACTTATTGTGTTCGCATTAAAAATGCATTGAAATCGGAATATTTTTTTTTTCATTTGCCACCCTTTTGGCCTTTTATTTCTTAAAAACGGTGAAGGCTTAACTCGATTTCCATGACATGTACTCACGGTGCGAAAAAATAAAATGTTTTTATTGTGAAGTTCACTTTTGGATTGTGGCATCTGATTGTGATTTTCAGCCATTGTACCTTTTATAATTGGAAAAGTATAGTCATCGCGTTTGTCATGCTGCTT
Source organism: Modiolus philippinarum (assembly GCA_002080025.1). Classification (NCBI taxonomy): domain Eukaryota; kingdom Metazoa; phylum Mollusca; class Bivalvia; order Mytilida; family Modiolidae; genus Modiolus; species Modiolus philippinarum. Next base: position 196,786 of record MJUU01074562.1, read on the forward strand.
AGTTTGTAGTCTATTGTCAATTTTTAGATGGTCATGAATTGAGGTCTGGAGTATCTTTAATGTCGAGCTTTTGGATAAATCACCAAAGTGAGGGGCTGTATTGGGGACTCAACTGGCATTTGATTAACACGAACACAATACTAAAAGTGCAGACCAACAAAACAAATGATATATCCGACCACATTTAATGTTTCAAGTTCCCTTCAATGACAACCAAGAGTGAGCCAACAACGGCATTGAAGTGAATCCTAGATACAAACTGTAAATATAATTATTTACGCTCTGTGTCGGAATTTTTGTCGAGTCGGTTAATTCTAATAACAAAGGGGGTTCGCGCCAAAATTCTTGGGTATTTAAAGCGGTATGCTCGATTTTTATCTCGAAGCCATGAAATGGCTGGAGAGATGTTAAAATGGCAAGGAAAAATCACGTGAGGCTTCAAGCCTATTAACAGCTCTAAAAGATGATCTTCGTGCTTCCGATAAAATATAGTGCGCAAGTTTCTTTCAAAATCGTATACATTGTGTTTTCAAGTTATNTTTCTTCATTTTCTTGAGTTGAAAACGGTGTTGTTATATTAAATTTAAAACAATATGCATGTTTATCAAATTACTTGTTTTTTTATATTGCGTCTCGGATTAACGAACCTGTCGCGCAGTAATTTGTCAAAGATGAAAATAACATTTGTTTACCTGTGACAGTGAATTGCATATATCAGAAGTCCTTTATAGTACTAATAATGGACTTCTGCATATATTTATAGCAATGAAATCGATATGCGAAATCACACAATCCGATTATTTTCATTTACCATCCTTCCCCAAGGTTATATTAGCCTGCAGAGCCTTTCAGCAAAAGCCGTATCTGGTTGACCCGGATACATCAGAGGTTGAGGGATTCTCCCAAAGTTTCAAAGGCAATAACTTTTTTTCAAGGTTTCAAACGAAATTAAATTTGTCACAATAAACATCTATTGCATTTGCTCTTTCCGATTAGGTATTCAGAACAGAATCATGATTACACAAATAGATAAACTAGATGTCAGAAAAATTGTAGAAACTAGGTCGTTGATATATCCTGCAGAGCTTTGACGTTTTCACATTATGACGTCATAAAAGCTCCAAGCAACGATAGAATGTTGTGACAACCAAAGGTTGCGGCAAAATTCAAAATCGACATTATTTAGAGAATTTCGGTCAAATTATTCACCCAGTTACAAAATCTTTGCCAATAAAATGATAAAAAAACTACAAAACATGTTTTAAGCTGAAAGTTGCTGGAAAGACGAGAATGGCATGTATGTGGAATTTCCCGCGCAACTTTGGGAGAATTTGAAAATTCAGTTCATTAATTACAAATCTAAAATGCAAAATAAAGGATGATAAACAAGTTATCGGGCTTTTGACAGCTGATGTATTGTAAAATATCACCCCGCTCGCCAGAATATGAAGCTTTGCTTCATATTCTGGCTCACGGGTTGATATTTTAGGATATATTGCTGTCAAGAGCCCGATAACATATACGTATTACGGAATAACTTAATACATGCAGACGTATGCAGCAGTTCTTTGGATGACTACGAAGTTTTGCCACCTGTAGATTTTCAAGGCTTCGAGATTCAGCTCCATCGCAGCTTTGATTAGTATCGTGAAGGGCGGTGACTTTACTAGCACACGAGTGCCACAAACATTGGAAGTAAAATTTTAATCTATTTATGGGTTATGTATTGCTATCTTATGTAGTTATTTAGACTGACGACTTATATGGTGTTTTCTATTATGTAGATTGATTTTATGGACTTTTGTACCAGAGCATTTATATTGATGGACTTTGATTTGTTGAATTTTGATGTTAAGAAAGTATTATATGTATAGATATAATAAAGAAGTAAAGTAGTCATCGCACCTGACAGTATCTGAATAGATGGGTTTGATTTTGTATGCTATTAATATTTTATGAAAAACATGGAGTAAATGTGCAAAAATTACGATGGTTGAGTACATCATTAATTTGTGTTCGTTTGAACGTGGTGAACTAAGAAAATCAGATAATGTGGTTGGAGATTTAGAAGAGTTGAAACTGTTGGTAAACATCAAACATGAGTCTCAGATACGGTAAAGTTCAGCTTCAACTACCAGCAGATTTATTAAAAATCTAAATAATCTATTCTGTAAATTACAAAACCTAAATTTTACATGTCGTTAACAGTTAAATACCTAAATCTCTTTGCATAAACATTTAATGCCAATGCCAGCTAGGCACACTTTTTATTTGTAATTTGAACATGAGTAAATAAAAAAAATAAGATGCCTCGGTGATTCTATTATTTCTTGACTCTAACTAAATATGCTTAGCAAACACGGAAAATATACCATATTATTATCAAAAAGACACATTTTCTGTATTTGATCGTAGCCGCAATACCACAATTCCTATTATATCTTAATCTGAAGAATAACGGCATGAAAATTAAATGTAGTAAATGCAACTGTGTCTTTGTTGTGTTACATGCCTTTGTGAAAGCTAAAAAAAAAATACGAATAAAAATAAAACTGAATGTGTCTTTATTTTCAACTAATATGAACTATTTAAAACAGAAATAATTAAGATTAAATGTAAGAAAAGAAGGACAAAAGGTATTTTCCAAACATCTTTGCTTTCTTTACCACTATCCATCACCTCAGAATTTTACTGTAACTTTGGAATTTCGTAATTCAAAGACACTCTTCAATATTTAATGTCTGTCGACTAAACAGCAGCTTTCAAATGAACTACAAGTTTGCTAGGTAAAATAGGTAAGAAAAATTGGAAGATTATTCCAAAAGAGAACCTTTGTGCTAATATCCGTTGAAAGACAAAACATATTTATCTCTGTATTTGAAAAGAAACCAATTTAAAACTATATTAATTGTTCCATGCAAAATGAAAATGATCTTTGATGCATTTTAATCAATTGTTCGCAATGATACAAAATTAATTTCCAATTTCCCAGAACGACAGAAATAAGAACCGAGATTATTTATTTTCGGCACCCTCCGCACCCGTAAGTAACAATTTGGCCTAAAAATATCCTCAATATAATGTACAATGTACGCATTATCGATGAAATATCATTTAATAGCAATTTGTTTTGAGTAAACAAAATCATGAAGAAGCTGTGATAGTAGCCAACAAGCGTTTCTGAAGTTATAATGAAAGTATGCTATGTTTCATAGAACTTTGTATGTTAGACCAAAAGTATTTTCAGACTACCACACAAATACGAAATTTATTTTACTGTTCTTCTTTGTCTGTTATCAGTACAAGTACGGGACAGAAACGTTATTTAAGACACTGATTAAGGTTCGATTAAAGTCTAACAAATTTTGAAATTATATATTAACCAATAAATGACATACCCATTTGTAAGCTGTCTACAGGCCACTTGTGCATCAGATGTACCAAATTGATCGTCACATATAGTCCCCCAGCTTTGATTATAATATATTTCTAGCCTGCCCTCTCTAGAATGTCTCCCGCTGGACAAGCGCAAATCACCTAATGAGATAAAAAGAGGCTGAGACAATTTAGTCATTAGAACGAATACTAAACAAAAAATGTATAAAAATTAATGTATGTCCTACGTACTACGCATATAACTCAATTAATACGCTATGCTGGAGTTTCTCCCCAATACAAGGTCTTCTAAGAGATACTTATGGCCAACAAGGGAACTGCATAAAGAAATATAATGACATAAGCTTTCAACTTCTTCGGTGGCCATCACGGATAGGTTGATTTGCTTACTTGTATCTCCCCCTTGTAAAAGCTGAATCGTAAGCTGCATTTGGCGTTAATCTAAAGCCATTTTGGTTTTTTTTGGTTATCTATGAGGTCTTTAATATATGTTTTGATTATTGGACTTACAAATGTTTGATAATTATTTAACTGGATAGACATATTAGTTGTCGAAATGGTCATTTCCAAGAAAATTCGTAACTGTAGAGCTTGCATTGTTACTTACACCTTTCAGAAAATACATGACCGCAACCACGATATCGTAGATAGCTATGAAATGTTGGTGTCACAAATGAAAAAGTCATTTTCAGCTAGATTGTCGTCTTCCGGGCGAACAAGTTTGTAGGTTAAGTATTTTCGGTAAACTATCCCTTATCTGGAGCTAAAATCTCCGATTTATATAACTATCCAGTAGATGTAATTTAATATTGGTGTAACAATGGTAGTAGAATAAAATAGAATTACAACTTAAAACCAAACCAATTGTAAAGTGAACTCCCACAAAACCGAGAGGTGTCACGGAAGGGAAAGCATATCCTGTTCGGCATATGACCTGTCACACCGTCTGCGAGGCATACGTATATTGCTTTGAAAGTTCTATTTAAAAGCTTATTAATTAGTGTCATTTTCTTACGCTTAGCCAAAAATGATGTAAATATTTTGTACGTGTTACTTCTTCGATTCTCAAACATTTTGAAACGCTTGATTAAATCTTGACTATGCAAACTTGTACAAGGACAACTAGAGATATTTCAGATTCTGACGAAACTCGACGTAACACGACGGAGAAAACCTTTCACGACGAACCAAAACTTAAATGACACGAAAGGGACCAATAGCTGAAGATGTTATGTTATTTATTTCCTCGGGGTTTATTTCCAATATTATTTGTAGATAATTTCTAAGACGGTGGCTAAATACATTTGTTCGTCAAGCTTATTAAATCATCATCCTCCCCTTACACATGTAACACTAGACATAATTCACATAGAAATCAAATCGTGTAGAGTCTTTTACCTGTGGAGTGCACCCTCTCACTGGTAGCTTATCAAGTAGGTGAAATCACCAAACATTCATTGTCAGTTAGAATATTAAGAACTATAGGGATACAAAGAAGATCAACATAGCGAATTCCTGAGTTCAATTAGTATTAAGAAATGAAGATTGAAATGAATAAATGGTACCGGAAACGCCCAAACTGGAAATGTTCTCTTTACTGTCTTAAAACTACAGTGCGGATAAAACTTGCTTCAATCACTGACCATATGACTTTCACGCTTTTTCATAAAATGTGTAATCGTCTCCGCCAGTCCACCCCCCCCCCCCC
>MJUU01074562.1:217973-228897 GCA_002080025.1 Modiolus philippinarum
CAGAAAATGTCCACTTTCATTTGGGATACTGACACGTCATATCTGTCAATGATGCTATGATGACGGCCATAGGATTTCTTGAGGGATGAAATTAACAAAGGTTGAACAAATCCCTGACTAAGCAGCTTTTGGGACAGCGTAAAATTATTCCAAAGGAGAAATCGAAAAGAAGACCTTTCAAACCGAGTAGAAAACTAAAAAGATAAACTGTGCTTGTAAATTAATTGGCGATGTAGACATTTTCAGTTTCGATTAAGAGCCTACTTTTGCCTCAAGAGAAAAAAAAGACTTAGAAAAGATAAGGAAACGATTTATTCGCTACCTCGTTCTATTTTAACAGGGAAAATACTATAGTTTTAAAATATTGAAGTTTTAAGTTGAAGAGTGAAAGATTTCTTGCAAAAAGTGCGAGTATACTTTTAATTAAATAAACCAAAATTATCACCTTGAAATAAAGAAAAACATGATAGATATTGAATGATTAATTCGCAATATATTGATGACAGTAGCAAAAATGTTCATGTATAAATACCCGGAATAGTTGACTTTGGATTCTTATCAAACTATATGTCTCGTAGGAATTGACCATAAAATGATAAAAAGTTCTATGGCATCAAAATCATCATACAACCGAACTAGAAATACAGAGGTCATTATCATTTAAGACGATCAGGTAATACAGGAAGTACTACTTACAGAGGAATCGGTTTGAAGACACTTAAGGCGCAAGTACACTACGATGAAATATTTCATTGAAAACCTAAAGCTGAGGTATCAGACCCAGAAAATCTTTAACATGGGGTACGGGTGTGCATACGAAGTGAATGCAATATCAAAGTTAAGTGGCAGTGATCATGCTAACATTTTTCCCCCAAATTTGAAATTCTAGCTATGAAGAAGGATGCTACCCATTTGAGATTGATACTGCTGGTGTTGTACATCCTGCAGTTTACGACGTAACTCAAAAAGTATGTATGCAGTTGAAGAAAATAATAATAATATACCGAAGATTCTGTAAATTTAATATCTGCATATGACCATTTCGACAGATTATGTCTCTTCAGCGCAGATAAATATTGAAGTAAGTAGCATTTGGTAAAATGTCAATATGAGAATAGTAAACCATGTCAGGGAACTTATTACATTTACCTTCCAACCGCTATATAATGAAGATATTTTAGTAGATGTACTTGCAAAAATTCAACACAGCTAATTTAGTTTGTTGGATGCCAAAAACAACAGTAAAAGAACAACGGTAGTAGAGTGAAGGAACCCAGCACAAGATTACATAAATCAAAGTCCACAGATAAGGTAAAAACGAGAACACTAGAAGACAGAAAAAATGTAATATCTTTTCTTTTGATTTGTGAAAAAAACGTCGATTTTCAATGTGCTTACGTAGGGTGCAGTTGTATGAAAACATTTTGTTACATTTGTTATATTGGTATGGTTTATAATTTCTATGAACATTTATATGTCCATCAAAGTGATTTATACTTTTAAATGTTTTGTCACATATGTCACATTTATACAAGTATTCGCCTCTTTTGTTTTTTTAAGTAGTTCAAACTCATCTTTTCCAAGAGACGTCTGACAACAATGGTTACAAAGTATGCTACCTCCTCTTGTGCCGTTTCAACTAAATATGTGTATTTAAGCTTGTAGTGCATTGGTTACATTTGAATTTAGTGTCATCATGCTTTTTACGATGTCGTAGAAATCTGAATCGCCAATTTTGAAATTATAATCATTACAATTATATTCTTTATCTTCTTTCTTGGACAATCATTCATGTCCCTTTTCACATACGCCCATTCTCTGAGGTCCCAGATATATAGATTCCTTCTTTTCCATTTCCTACAGAATAAAAATTTCAAATTTATTTCTTACAATATGTTTGTTTGAACATTTATTTAGGACATGCTTTGGTCTGTTTTAGGATTATGGTATGCAAAGCAATATGTTTTATGTGTAGAACATTAAATTATCCTCGTCATCTGTTCAAATATTGAAAAACAATATGTATTTCTAATATTATGTAAAAGTGGATGCCAACAACGAATATAATGCTTAATGTAATATTTGCGTAAAATTTTACTTGCACGTGCTAGAAAAATATGTTAATGTGAGAATGGATTGTTGTGGTAGAATATTTAGTTCCTCTGGACCAAGGTTATTTGGTTCAAGTTAAACTAGCAAATTTTATCTGTTGAAATCATTGTATTTATCTATTTTGTGCACTATTGTATTGAGTTTTGCTTATTAATTCACTACTCAACTAGTGCTCATGTAGGGGTGAATTCAGTAAATAAACATGACATTATTAAGCACCGCCCGTTTTGGGGATAGGTTTCAGTAATAATGAGATGATTGGATGATTTTATTTGAAATAAATATTTTTTAAAGCTAGTTCATAGGTGTTTTTTTAAAAAGCCAAGGAAGTAACATGAAAACATTCTACATTTTTTCAGAGCAATTTAAAAAAAAAAAAAGAGGGGGCAGGGGTCATAGTAAGAAATTCAGTGCGAAATTGCTATATCCGTTTTCAAGTGACGGAAATGGCTAAAAAATGCCGCATGACCCTATGTTTTGACGGTGGCAAAAATAGACCTACATTTATATTTTACTGAATATAAAAGTTCCCGATTAATAACGGGAAAATTACTATGAGTGTTCATTGTCTTAGAAATTAACATAGAAAGTAATGGAGATTTATTTATTGTATTCACCTCTGTAGGTGTGTAAGTCTAATCTAGTGCTTATGTACATCTAAACCAGTGTATGTTCTGATAATATACATATATCAACTTTTACAATGACAATTATAAATGTTTTGACAACAAGAGCTGTGTGGCGTTTAATTGGTAAATGAAAGGATATAGAGTAAAGGTACATGAGACAAAGTCTCTACAAATACATAGTAAAAACAAGCAATGGAACAAATTGCCAATTACATTAAACATCCATTCGCGTAAAAGATAGTAAATAGTATGAAAGTTCCTTACCTTATTTTTACACAATTCTTCTTTAAGTCTTAAATTAGCGTGAACTCGATTAAATCCGTTTTGCTTCGCTGCCTTTTTAAATGTAGAAATAAGGACATGTAATACTTAGTATTACTTTCAAAAGTATTATTGACAGAAAGGCATTTATTTTCATTGAAGGTTCGTTTTTTCTTGTTTTTTGAGGAAAAAAATGCAGTTTTTTAGTAGTACCGATCATCTGTTTTTCTGTTGTGCACTTAAATGCTGTACATTTTTGAATATAATAAAGAAACAATTTATATGAGCAGTGAAATTGTTATTGCGAGTAAGTGAGAACCGAACCATCAATTAATAAAAAAAAAATAAAAAATAAATTATAATCAACAGACAGATACACCGTCGGGAAGAAACAAAGATATCACATAAGTGCGGAACACAAAAAAGTGACACACACAATAGAACGACACGAGCCCAATTTAAAAGGGGAGATATCTGGTGCACCGGGATGCACCGGGAGTAGTATAGAGGGACAGGCAAATTAGTATTTGCGGATCCATGTGCGGATCCGTTGCCATAGGAACACGAAGTGTTCCGAAGTTGTGTCGATCTCTCCGTCATATTCCGAACCCGGTGGTGTTGTCATGAGAACACGAAGTGTTCCGAAGTGACGTTATCAAACTTGTTATGAATGACGTAATACTATTGACTAATCAAAAACTTGTTATGTATGACGTAATACTATTGACTAATCAAAAACTTGTTATGAATGACGTAATACTATTGACTAATCAAAAACTTGTTATGAGTGACGTAGAATATGAGGGTATAAATAGAGCGCGATTTTGAAACTTAGCGTCAGTTGTTTACAAACACCAGACCCACGCCAGTTGGTACAGTGAATTTTGCAGCTAAGAAGATTGTTGATACAGAGAAGATTTCTGTTAGATTGTTGGAGTTATACAGAGAAAATTGCTGATGCAAGAAAATTTCCAAAATTTGTGTGATTTGACATTTTTAGACATTATTGTGATTTTAGAAGAGGATATTCGTTTGGATTTACAGAAGAAGTAAACAAAGTAAGTCATTTTATTCTTACCTTTTTGTCCCAACATCCGTGCTCCCCCAACATTGAAAAAAGAGTTGATACACAACTGGTCCTAGAATTCTTAGGAACTTCAGTCTTTTGATTGATTCACACACGTATTACCCCCACCAAGACATGTTATCCTTAGAAACTTCAGTCTTTTGATTGATTCACACACGCATTGCCCCCACCAAGACATGTTATCCTTAGAAACTTCAGTCTTTTGATTGATTCACACACGTATTACCCCCACCAAAACATGTTATCCTTAGAAACTTCAGTTTTTTGATTGATTCACACACGTATTGCCCCCACCAAGACATGTTATCCTTAGAAACTTCAGTCTTTTGATTGATTCACACACGTATTGCCCCCACCAAAACATGTTATCCTTAGAAACTTCAGTCTTTTGATTGATTCACACATGTATTGCCCCCACCAAGGCATGTTATCCTTAGAAACTTCAGTTTTTTGATTGATTCACACACGTATTGCCCCCACCTATACATGTTATCCTTAGAAACTTCAGTCTTTTGATTGATTCACACATGTATTGCCCCCACCAAGGCATATTATCCTTAGAAACTTCAGTCTTTTGATTGATTCACACACGTATTGCCCCCATCAAGACATGTTATCCTTCAGAAGTTCAGACTACTAATTGAATCACATTTCCATATATTCCGAATTTGTGTTATTTTAATATTTGCATAAAAAACATTGATTTCTGGAAAGTTTTTTTTCCAAACATTTCTCTAAATAATAATATTCATAGAGAATTTGCATACAATTCATCATATTATCATATTTTTCAATGTAAAATTCCCGCTTTACTTATTTTTTTCCCTTTAAATAAAATGGTCTTACCTTATTTGTGTATGAAATCCATTTTATATCCGTAAATGAATATCTATTTCCTTGAAGCAAATTACAAAATTACATTTTCGTCAAAATAATCTTTTAAACACGTCCATCCAACTTGTCCATTGTTGACATTATGCATTCTCTAAGCCCAAAGTCATGAAAGATGATTATGTTAACATCTTCACAAAACAATGAACCTAAATAACACATTTTTGTTTTCATTTCATTTCATAGACGTGAATTGAACATTCCGTTTCACATTCCGTGTATTAAATCCATTTTATTTTTCGTAAAATCATTGCTATGCTTTTTAAAAAGTTGTTCCGTAGACTTGAACATTCCGTAATGTTTTGTCACAACAAACACTGTTCCATTTCACATTCCGTGTATTAAATCCATTTTATTTTCGTCAAATAGTCTCTCTGCGTCTGTACTGATTGAATTCCCATCTTGAAATAACGAATTTGCATTTCTTGTTGACGCAATGACGTTTTGTTGATCACAATTTCCCGCGATATTACATTTTCCCGTACTTTTTCCAATACTTTTCGTTATGTTTCAATATCTTTCATATATTTCTGAGTAGTTCCGCATGTTTGTGGGTGCCTTCAATGTTTTTCTGGTACGTACACTGATAATTTTTATAACCTTGCACAAATTTCTTCAAAAACTGAAATCCTAGATGTTTAAACCCCATTATACCGTGCATTTTAAAGTTTTCCGACGGATGTGCTCATGTCTTTCCATAGTTTTCGGGTATAATCGTAGACTTTTACACACTTGCATAATCATCTTCATAAATAGATATTGAAATAAGCAACTTGCACTCTGTTTTCAATGAATCATCTGAACTTTCAAATTATGGTTCATTATAACTTTCCATAGTTTCTTTGTTTACATGTCACGTTATTTCAAATACTTTACTGAAAAACGTTTCTTATAGTGCACGGATATCTGTATTTTATCCTGCAATGGTGGTATTTACTAGACGTATACGACCCTACGAATATTTTTTTTCGTATTCGTAGGATAGACTGGTAGCCTGTCCGCGATTTTGAACGGAGAAAAGACAGGACGACTGGTTTGAAACCTCGAATACTTTGACGTCACAGTGTAATTTCTCTTATGACGTCAGGGATTATACCAAAATGGCCGAAGTTGTTTACTGTCTTCTTGGTCGCGCTTCGCAAAGAAAATGCATTTTAAAATAGGGTTTAAATGATTGCAGGATAAAAACAATATACGTACATTGTCGGAAATATAAAATTTATTTGTACTCGCTGCGAAACAGGCGAGAAATGCTCGGTAAACCTCGCATTTCTACCTGTTTCTAAAGCTCGTCAAATAAATTTTATATTTTCCGACAATGTACATATATTGTATATATATCACACGGTAATAAAGAAAACTGCTTACCTTAACAAGTGTTATCCACTGAATGTGCACTTAGCAACAGCACGCTTTGTTACGTCATTTACAACGTTAAAGATGGGAGATAACTCGTTCATCTTTATGTATGGAATATAGTTAGCGTCATAAAAAAAAGATAACATTTGAATTATAAGAGATAAAAAGTTACAATTTAAATTATGAACATCTATTAATGAATCCCAATATATGCATAATAAACATAAATACGAAATGAGCATTGCGCATGCGCAATGGAAAATTGTCAATAACTTGTGAATTATAAGAGATAAAAAGTTAAAATTTGTCATAGAGCTCTAATCATGTTAGACATTTTCAAAATGGTAACGGTTGCTTTGGATAGCGGGAAAATTGCAACATAGTTCAAAATAACTAAAAGTGGAAGTACCACTGATTTTCAAAAAAATGCTGAGTGCACATGTCCTTCTACTGTTGCACACGTCCCTCTATTGTTGCACACGACCCTCTACTTTTGCACACGACCCTCTACTTTTGCACGTGTCACGTATGCAAAGGTGTCTTCTATCAAGTCCGCGTCCAGAGTATATATATATATATATCTATATTCAAGTTCATTCTGTTATAGAACAAAATGTTCTCCTGCAGTATTTGCGGAAAAGAGTTTAATAGAGCTAACAACAGAAACAGACACGAAGCCAGCCACCAATACCACTTATCATGTGACATCTGTGGACAGTTCTTCAACAGATCGGACATCCTGGCACGTCATCGAGCTCTTCATCTGAAACCAGATTCCAAGAAGAGACCAGTCCAGTACCCAACCACTAAATCACAGGAACCTGGACCATCTGGACTACAGCCAGCCAAGACGCCAAAAACAGAGCCATCCCCACCACCACCTCAGTCTCCACCACCGTCACCAACTGATATACAGTTGCCAGAGGATGAAGAGACCAGAGTGCTCTACTTAAGAAACTGGAGATCCATCCGGACAGAAGAGAATACAGGAAACGTCGTCCAGGATCGGTATAACTTCACCTTGAACAACATTTCCGTATCCACGTTTCCAGAAATGGCACAGTACATATTCCAGCAACAGACCACAGCTTTCAAACTTAATCTCTCCTTTGGATTTATTCTTCGACACATCGAGACGGGAGAGTTACGTTATTATCATTCCAGCCAAAACAATGCCAGATTTTTTGAAGTACCTCATCTGATTAGAACAGTAGAAGATTTAGAGAAATTCATCGAGGAACTAACTCGTCAAGATATACTCGAATTCATCCGTCAGCAAAGAGATAGCACCAAATGGGTCGTCCATCTACTAACGAACGTCACGTTCTACATCAACAAACTCGTCCAACACCCGATTGGAGCCAGAGTCCAGCTACCAGACTTTTTCCTGAGAAATAAAGGCTTGGTATGTTTAATTGGTGGATCCAACGGACCGTACGACGATAACCTCTGCTTGTTCCGGTGTTTAGCCGTACACCGAGGATTTCCTGTGACAGATGTGGAGAGTCCAGTCAAGACATACTTTCGTCAGTACCTGCAGCACCGTGGAATGGATGGCAAACAATTTGAAGGTGTATCTTTAGACGACTTAGTGATAGTAGAAAGACTTTTCGGAATCAACATATACTGTGATAGTACTTTTATTCGTGGACATCAATTTTCGTGGTTGTCATAAAATTCACTATTTCGTGGGTACTTAAATTCGTGGTTTCAAATCATATGCATTAAAACTCAAGGGAAAATTTGCCTTTCGTTGGGAAGTTAATTTCGTGGTTTTAGTGAACCACGAAATCCACGAAAATTGGAACCCCACGAACAATAGTACTTTCACAGTACGTCTACGACCTACAACAAACAGAAGAGGAAACTATCACAGCCAGACGTTGCCACAACAGACCGATATTATCCATATAGAGCTACCTACGACATCGAGGTCATGCTCCAGCCAACAGAGAAAAGACCATCAGAAAAAATTACCTGGACCAACCAACATGTTCTTCTTAGCGTATCTGTCTGCTCCAACGTTCCTGGCTACATGCATCCCGTATGCTTCGTCTCGGAAGGAGACTCCAGAAACACCGTCGAATTCTGTCTCAAGTATTTATCCGAAATCAGTGAAGAAGCCTACCACTGTTTGATGATGAAATATGAAGATGTATTTCAACAACTACACGAACACATTGACATTGATTTAGAGGGTTTAGACGGTGAAGAAAGAGAACGTCAAGAAAAGAACCATTACCTTTACAAATTACAACAGAAGTTAGAGAAATATTTAAAAGAACTACCCGTGGTTGGATTCAATTCTGGGAAATACGATGTGAATGCCATGAAGATCGACTTTTTTGCTGAATTGGTAAAGAATCAGAACATCAGTTATGTGGTCAAAAGAAACAACAACTTTATGTGTGTAAAAACAGAGACATTAAAGTTCCTGGACATAACCAACTATCTAGCACCAGGATTCAGCTACAGCCAGTTCCTGAAAGCATATGGGTGCACAGAAGAAAAAGGATTTTTTCCATACGAATGGATGACATCATTAGAGAAACTAGACGCCACAGAACTTCCTCATCACGATGCGTTCTTCAGTCATTTAAAAAACGCCAACATATCAGCAGAAGAATACCAATGGTGCCAGAGAGTCTGGACCGATCATCAGATGTCTACCATGAAAGAGTTCCTGGTATGGTATAATAATAAAGACGTGGAGCCCATGTTGGAAGCTATCGAGCGGATGTACCAGTACTACCAAACACAGAAAGTGGATATTTTTAAAGATGGAATCAGCGTACCAGGGTTGACGTTGAAGTATATGTTCCAAGACTTAAACAGTTACTTTACCGTTCCCAATGAGAAAAACAAAGATCTGTACCAGCTCTTCAAGAGCAACATCGTGGGAGGACCCAGCATCGTGTTCCACCGATACCACGAGAAAGATGTCACCACCATTAGACCCACAGAGTACGAGGAGCCCAAGACCTGCAAGAAGATCGTCGGATACGATGCCAACGCCCTGTACCTGTGGTGTATCATGAACGAGATGCCAACCGGACATTTTGTTAGAAGGAAGAGTGACACTTGGTTCCGGAAAGAAACACCAAGACGTTACGAACGCATGGCTCTCGATTGGTTGGAATGGGAAGCGGAGAAGACAGGATACCAGATGCGACACGAAGGAAATAATACAGAGAAACTAATCGGAATGAGACGATTACCCGTGGATGGATATGTGAAGGAGACCAACACGGTGTACGAGTTCCAGGGCTGTTACTGGCACGGGCACGATTGTCACTTAAACAAGAAGAAGGATGTCCAGACGATGGACCAGCGGTATAAAAAAACACAAGAGAAAATACAATACATCCAAGACAATGGTTATAATGTGAAACAGATTTGGGAATGTGAATGGGAACAGATGAAAAAAGAACAACCAGAAATCAAAACATTTGTCAAGAAGAGACAGAGGCCCTGTGATGGAGAGTTCAAGATGTCAGAGAAGTCTATTTATCAAGCTGTGCTGGAAGATAAGATCTTTGGAGTGGTAGAAGTCGATGTTGAAGTTCCCGACGACATGAAGGAGAAATTTGAAGAGATGCCACCAGTATTTAAAAATGTACAGATCTCTAGAGAAGATATAGGAGACCACATGCGGACCTATGCCGAAGAACGAGGAATCATGTCACAACCCCGTAGAAGTCTTATTGGTAGCATGTTTGGTAAGAAGATCTTAATCATTACACCGCTGTTTAAATGGTATGTACAACATGGACTAAAAGTGACCAAGATTCACCAAGTGGTGGAATACACTCCAAATCGATGCTTTCAGAAATTCGGAGACCATGTGAGTACTGCTAGAAGAGCTTGTGATGCGGATACCAATAAAAAGATTGTAGCTGAGACCATGAAACTCTCCGGGAATTCGTCTTATGCAAAAACCATCACCAACAAAGAACGCCACACAGATGTCGTCTATTGTCACGATCAGCAGGTCAGTAGATATCTTGTGGATCCATCTTTCCGTCAATGTAATCAGCTGGACAAAACTACGTTTGAAATGGAAATGAGTAAGAAGACCATCCAACTCGATTTACCATCTCAGATAGGATTTTTCGTCTACCAATATGGAAAACTCAGAATGCTACAATTTTACTACGACTTCTTTGATGTATTTGTAGACAGAAAGGACTTTCAATACTGTGCTATGGACACGGACAGTGCATATATGGCTCTATCTGCAGAGACGTTAGAAGAAGTAATCAAACCAGAAATGCGTCAGCGGTACGAAATGGAAAAGATCCAGTGGTTTCCCAGACAAGACACTCCAGTCCATGCAGCCTATGATAAAAGAACACAGGGGTTATTCAAAGAAGAATACAGAGGAGATGGAATGATCGCTTTATGTAGCAAAACGTATTACTGCTTTGGAGAAGAGGATAAATTCAGCTGTAAAGGAATAAGTAAAAGAACCAACCACATAACTAAAGACAAATATATGGATGTATTGTTATCTAAGAATTCCGGTACTGGCACCAACAGAGGTTTCCGCACTGTCAACAATCAAGTCTTTACTTACATGCAGGAG
>MJUU01074566.1:0-23916 GCA_002080025.1 Modiolus philippinarum
TTCAAATTTTACCTCATTACATATTTCATGAGTTATATGTGGATGCCCCGCACCTGAATCTGTTTTCAGGGACACGGGCAACAGAGCTGCCAGGTGCGTCTCCAGTTGTTGGATAGGGGAATGCCCTGTCTATGCAGATAAGTCAGGTCATAATACGGGAAGCTCTCTAAAGAGAGCAGAGTCACTTTGTCTAAATTTCCTGCCCCTACCCATTCCACCCCTTTCCAGTGGCAATCAAAACTCGTTGCCCCGGTTATCCCTTCCACCTTTGTTCTTTGTTCTTTTACTAATATTTTTAATTGATTAATTGCATTCGTACTTATATAGCTGAAATATTGCTCACTGCAAACACTAACTAATAAAACAATCAATTTACAATCAAGTTTCTTTAAAGGTTTAGTCCTTCACGAGCATCCTTCAGGAGCTCAGTTGTTCGTTGCCTGATCCTTCACGGGCAGAAAATATCAGTTTTTATATCAGTTTTCACCTGGCTATACCAGGGCGAGCTTTTGCCATCACTTTTCGTCCGTCCGTCGTCCGTCCGACGTAAACTTTTCATTCAAAGATCTTCTCTGAAACTACTGGGCCAATTGAAACCAAACTTGGCCACAATAGTCCTTAGATGGTCCCCTTGCAAAAAAGTTGTTTTTCAGATCCGCGCTATATCCAAGATGGCCGCCAGCGGGGATCATAGTTTTAACATTGGACCCTTTGGGAAAATACTTTCAAAGATCTTCTCCTCTGAAACTACTGGGCCAATTAAAACCAAACTTGGCCACAATAGTCCCTAGATGGCCCCTGCAAAAAAGTTGTTCTTCAGTTCAGTGCTATATCCTAGATGGCTGCCAGCGTAGATCATAGTTTTAACATTGGACCCTATGGTAAAATACATTCAGAGATCTTCTTCTCTGAAACTGCGGAGCCAGTTGGAATGGAACTTAGCCACAATAGTCATTGGATGGTCCCCTGCAAAAAAGTTGTTTTTCAGATCCAGGCTATATCCAAGATGGCTGCCTGCGGGGATCATAGTTTTAACATTGGACCCATTGGGAAAACACAGTCAAAGATCTTCTCCACTGAAACTACTGGGCCAATTTGAACCAAACTTGGCCAAAGTAGTCTGTAGGTGGCCCTTTGCAAAAAAGTTGTTTTTCAGGTCTGCGCTTTATCCAAGATGTCCGCCAACAGGGAACATACTTTTAACACTTGACCCATTGGGAAAACATTAAACGATCTTCTCCTGAAATTACTTGGCAAATAATGAAAACATACTTGGTCACAACTGGCCATAGTTGTTCCCGTTTGTAATATTTGCCTGGTTTGTCTGCATTGCATTCAAGATGGCCCCATTGGGGAACAGGAACCTTGAGACCTATCGGAAGCCTTTCGGAATGCATTTAAAGATGTTCTCCTCTGAAAATATTTAGTCAATTTAGACTCAATGAACTGCTACCCCATCCAAAATAGCTGCCAGTCTGGAATATAGTTAAACTTAAGATAATATAACATCAATGTCTATTAACAAATTTGAAAAAAAATGCCCTTAAAATATTGGGATGATTTTTAACTGCAGATGTCAGTCGTGGCCCAGGTAAGCGATAAAGGCTCTTGAGAGCCTCTTGTTTTGTTTTCAATGCTGATATATTGTATATAGAATTTTTTTTTTGCATTAATGAGTTCATTGGTTATTGCAATATCAAAGTTTATCGATATCTTTCAAAATTAAGTCTATTTTGTAAATAGACTAAACGAAGTAACACCTTTTGTGACCATATCTTCACGTAGAAAATGTCCAGATATAAGGCAAAAGCAACCACACCAGAAGATGGAAGACCAAAGACACAACATGACCACAAAACACACAAACACTACAAATTTAACACTCAAACTTAACGCACTAACAGTGTGAACTCTTAAAAAAACAAAAAAACTTATTTATTACTATTGGGCCGATGCCACTGCTGATGGAGTGTTGGTCCCCGAGGGTTTTCATCAACCCAGTGGCCAGTACTTCGGTGTTAGCCCGAAAACCGACTTTAGTTGAAAACCTGCAATTTCTAAATTTAAGAAACTTTTGTTAAAACCCAAGGAGTATCTCCCTTTCGCATATCTCTTTTCTTTGCTGAATTTGGCTTTCCTATTTCGATCATATTGGTACTTTGTTCTCTCTCAGCTTTAACTCATTTCGGTTTATGGATTTCCAAATGTTTTGATTTGATCTGCACTGAAGAGACATAAGTTGTCGAAATGCGCAGAAACTAAATTCACAGTAACTTCGAAATTTTGTCATATTGGTTATTTGTTCTCTATTAGTTTTTACACATATTTAGATTTAGGAACTTCAACATGTTCTGATTTCATCTACATTGAAGAGAAATAAATTGTCGAAGTAACCATATGCAGAAACTAATTTATTCTTATTTTAATTTTTAGTAAAATTTAATACTAAGTGCTATGAGGTATATTTTATAGTGTCTGCAGGGTATTAATTTCCTATGATATAATTTTATGAAAATTTTTGTGTAGAAAAATAATTGTTTTATTGTTCAAAATATAAAAAAAGATTTGGGGATCACCGTGCATTTAAGCGCACAAGCTGAAATTAAAAATTTAAGGATTTTACCGATCATGACAATATGAGGGTATAATTTAAAATTTTATGTAGATTTTGTTTATACTTTGCATGTGCTTAGAAATTATTATATCGTTTAATTATAAAATATAAAAATTAGGGATCACCATTGAACAAATTATCTCCCTTGCATAATTTTTCCAAGTCGGGAATATGACGGCTTGCCAAAAATGTTCTGTGTTTGATTGTGTTTCTCTGATTCAGTCGAATGTTATACGGATTTTCCTTACTGGTCTCTCCCTTTGATCGATTCGGACTTTTGTTGTCACTTTTATTCTGTGTTCTGTGAATCCAGCAACATATTTAAAGTTCACATGTTGTAAAAGGGATAAGGAACAAAAATTACAAATACTTTCGAACATTCTTTAGGATTAAAAAAAAATATGTTAAATTTCTGAATGTATGAATACTGGATGAATAAGATTTAGACAAAAATTGCGGCATAATACTGAGACACCTTAAACCACAGAAAATTTTAAAACAGAAAATGTAAAACATTTACACCGTATGCTTAAAAAATAACATTCGTTGACATTTAAGGCAATAAAATAATTCTTTAATGAGAATCAAAATTGATAAACCTTCCTATGCATTCATATGCAAATATTATATCAAGTCTCCAAGTCTAAACATGCAGGAAAAATATTTGCAATGACAAGGCGCACTTCTGAAAATTTTCATATTGAGTAGAATCTAATATCAAATATCAAGATGTTTAAGATATATGCAATCAAGTAATAACAAAATAATAATCCTAATCAAATTGTAAAATGGTTTTGCATCGCAAGAACGTATGGCGGACGCACAGAAGAAAGCGCAATATCTCCTTTCATTTGAAAGTGCAAGCTTAATTAGAAAATACAGGCCATATTTGTATTGTGTATTGTGTTGAACCATATGATTTACAATGGATAACACCATTATCATATAAATAGTCAAAATAGAAATAGTCAAAATATCCATTATTTACTAAATAAATTATTCAAATCTGGAGACCAAATCAATAGGAGAGTATTACTTTTCTGACTGAACTATTTAGATAATGATTATGCACATTTTTTTTTCAAATGAACCCATTTTCAATTAAAATGATGGTAAAGCTTTAAATGTCATACTCATTCGATTGAAGGTTTAATATGATATCTTGAATAAGAAAACATAAATTGATGTAAAAAATGGATAACAGGAAACACCTACAATGGCTGAAATTATAATTACATGCCACAATCTGCCATGGAACTACACATGAAGAACACGAATAAGACAAAACACAAACGTAGACAAGGATAGGAACTCGGAGACTGCCGGAATTGGTACCGGCACTAGCAATAGCCAGTGGTTGGGTTAAACCAGTTTTTCGGTACCCAAACCTCCCCTTTATCTGCCCCGTTCCCTAAAGTATAATAAACATACACATAAAACCCAAAACAGGTAGACTACTTGACCATAAGAAAAAGAAGGGAAACGGGGAATGTGTCAAAAAGACAACGACCCCAAGGGGAGCAACAATAGTCTTGTTTTGCTTTTCAAACAAAATGCTCAATAGCAGATAAAAAAGTGTTCATCTGTGAAGTTAATGTATTTGTTTTTGACTGAAACGAAATCATTAGTTATCTTTGAAAAGAAATCCCGAAAGTCTTTCAAATATTTTATTTAAAAAATTAGTACAAAACAAACAATATCACTTCAAAGCATGTTATATGCAACGAATGGAGTTCGGTGTATCAGTTAAACCAAATTAAAGTCCCGTTCAATTTTCATAGTTATAGGTGCAAAAATTGTAGCCAAAAAACAAAAACCAAGGACGTTTAAAAAAAAATTCTAACGTCACAAGCAACAAACGCCATCTTTTTAGAATTTATCGTGACTTATCGGCGGTCACATGACGAGCTTTTAATGACATTTTGATAAGTAAAACATTAACCTAACATATCATAAAACATCATCATAGGCATTGGTTTCATCGTCTTGTTCTTGCTTGTGCTGAATACAGGACGCGTCTGATACGTTTTGGTATTCAGGTTTACTTGCATCACAAATGTCTGTTGTTTGATAATGCGCCACAAACACAGTTTTATCTTTTTTATTGTCAATGGTTTCCCAAAATTGCACCTTCAGAAAAACACTATCTTGACTTTCATTCCCAGGCAGCGTTTGTTCACTGATGTTTTCATTTGAACTTCGTAGCTCGTGTTCTTGTTTGGTATTATTATGATTAATGAAGCAATCAATCTGTTCAGTGTTAATTGTATCACTGTACACATGAGTTTTATTCTTCCATTCGGGATCAATTGAGTTGTATGGGTGTAAATAGTCATCGATATGAACAGGTACTACATCAGCAACAGCATTGTCATCGTCATTCGCTATTGAATCGTTAGTTGAAACAGGTTGGAGATAAGTACTTATTTTTCTTATGTATTGGTCGTTTTGCATACTTTCATCTCTGAAATTGGACTCTTGACGAATTCCTGAAAGTTGAGGTGTACGGCTTTGAATCCTAGAGCTGACAATAGCCGAGCTTTCGGCTACGATTTCATATCTGTCGTCCGTATTTAAGTTCTCTGTAGTAACTTCCTGGTGATTTACTTTCCAGCGTATACGTACAGTGCACTCTAACTTCTGTCTAATAAACAAAACCACACAGCCAATCAGAAATACATACAAGATATTCGGTAATCCATACAAATAGGACACCAGGATTGTGTTACTCTTTTTCTCTGAAAAAGGTTTCATCTGGATTAACGCTATTAAATTACAACGAAAAGAAAAGCATTTATTAAGTTTGTCAATGTAAAGTTCTTAATAAATCTTTAACTTAATGTTTCCAGAAGAAATTTTTAATTTCGTTTCGGGATGAACCAAAAATATCTGAATGAACGAAAAATAAACTTATAAAAATAGCCAAAAAAATCAGGATATACATATTCTCCCTGGATATCCATTAACTAACTCTAGCAGGGATACTTTGTTCAAGCTGTATGCTAAGTAATTTGTTACACAGCAGTTGTGCAATAGTTATTTATCTGTTAAAAAAATCAGGAGAAACATTAGAATTTTTTCAACATGAAAAACAGTTTGCATTAGATAATGTCACACAACTACTAGAATCGGGTTTTAATGAAATCTTACCATTCTCGTCATGATCGATATCAGTCTGATTATTTTGTGGATTTTTGGTATAGCTGTGTGTTGGAGTTTCTGAAAAAAAGATCGAATTCTTAACTTACAATATGAAATATCCATATCAATATACTATACATTTTCCAAGGAAATTTCAAAAATGAAAATTTATTCTGACCTAATTTCAAAATATGCATTTAAAACTTGGTGATTTTGCGAATGCTGTGTATATATATTATATATATATAGAGAGATACTACGGTAGTGTTGAGGATGAATTATGATCATATGCCACAAAAATGACAAGCCTTACGAACAAAAACTGTAATACAACGACAGAAGAATGCTAAAGGAACAAATTAGTGGCATTTACAAAAATCGAAGTACAAAAACATGGCCAGAACGAGAACAAAGAAAACAATGACATCAGACAGCTACAAAGCACAAAAATACAACATTCAAAACCTAGGCACACACAGTGTCACTCACAGTGTCAACATTACCCCAATTAAACCGCGAGTGACATCAATTTCTCCGAAAGGAGTATGCATGTCCTACTGTTCCGTTAACAGCACCCGTTACACTGTAAGTGAGTCAATCTAGGAAAAAGTCAAAATCGGTAGAGTCAAATCCGGAAGACGTGAATCTGCTGAAAATGTCGGCTTTCATTTGGTACACTTTCATTTGGACCCCGTAAGAAGGGGCTAACGGAACATCGCCGTCGAGATGGGGGAAATTGATTATAGGGAATGAGAGATCATCCCTTTTATCATAAACCTTAGTGTTTAACTTTCCTTGATTTATTGTTAAATCAAGATTAAGAAAAGGAGTATAATCGCTGCTGCTATTGGATTTATTTAAAGTAATTTCTGCAGGATAAATTTCATCTGTAAATTTAGAAAGTTCAGGATTATTTGAAGCCAAAATATCGTCCAAATAACTATATTTATTCTATAATATATAAATACTAATGGTAAAGTTGCATTGACATTAAAATGAATAAAAAAGGATATTCACTCGATAGAAAGGATATTCACTCCATGAAAAAGATATTCACCGCGGGAAACGTCACGTGCGACATATTTTTAGAAAAAGGGAAATCCCGTATTTATATCGTCCAATCACATTGCTATGTAACATTGTCGCATGACAACGTCATCGGCATCACTAAAAACAGAATTGCTTCATCTAAAGAAAAGAAGATCAGCGAAAATGGTGCAAATATGCAAAGAGGAAGACACCTAAAATACGAAACAAGTCAGCGTAACACTGGTAAAGGCGTTCACACAATATTTTGGGAAAAATCTCCCGACGGATGTCGACAACACATAGCGCAGAATCGTCGCACATTACACAGATGCAAGGAGTGAAAAAGAAGAACACAAGCATTCATTTAAAAGACAGAAATAATCGATTATTTAGGATAAAAAATTTATTCTTTAAATAAAGTCTTTAAAGAACGTTCGCTTGTTTCATTAAAATGTCAATTCCCTCCCTTCTTCACAATCTCCCACCAGTGACGAACAATGGAAAAAAGCCGAAACCTCAGTGTTAGCTAGAATCTGTAAATTTCTGACAGTAAAGATAATAATAATGTTATATTTATTGTTTTACTTATCCTCAAAATATTTTTCGAACAGTATATATTTCATTTATTTTATGCAAATGTTCAAAGCCTCTTTAATCGTTAATTCGACACACATAGAAAATTTCTAGGTGTATAGTATAATACATAATAAAAAAAATATATTATGTATTTATCGGATAATAGAATAAAACAGTTACTGTCTTTAGTTTCGGTAAATGTGCAGTGTTATTGACTTTTGGGAAAACAGATATTCACCTCGCCATGCGGCTCGATGAATATCTGTTTCCCCAAAAGTCAATAACACTGCACATTTACCTCAACAAAAGACAGTAACTGTATAGTATTGTTAAATTTATCCACTAAATGCTGTTTAGAAGGGTCTTTTGAATTTTAGCCATGAATTGGCACTCGTAGCAATAAAGAAATAAATCTGCTATGAGAGGTGAACAGTTGGTACCCATAGGAATACCTATTTTTTGCCGATAGACTGTATCGCCGAAACGAACAAAAATGTTATCAAGAAGAAAATTTAATGCTTTTATCATATCCTGACAAGTCCAGTTGGTATATTTGTCATGTTTGTAGTTGAACATTTACTTGATGCCGAAATAAAACGAAATTTGAAAGGATTTTTGTGTAGTTTAGGAAGCCAATACATAATAGGAATGCTTTTATAATTAGAAGTTGCTTTAAGTTCACATGTAGCTATCATGTGATCATCAATTATTTGTGTTTCTGTTGACGTGGTAGCTTGAAATGTACTAGAATTGGTAATATCATTCCGAAGCACCTCGATGTAATACTTTCGTCAAACAACGACCACATTATTGGCTGCTTTATCTGCCGGAACAAATATATACTCTTTTTCCAATTTTTTTCAACTTCCGTTTGATTATTGAAATCGCAGGAATGGTATTCTGCTGCTTATAATGTGTTTCAAAATGATTTTTTCGGATATCAACAACTTCCATGCATTTGTTAATTAAAGTGTCTAATGATTTTTTATCCATATTTTCTCTTTTACACCACTTTTTACAGAATGACATGACGGCTTTTTTAATGACTTCACGACAGTCCTTCCAAATGATTTTTGAAGGAGGACGATATTTGGGTCTTTTTTGGAGAAAAGTTTTTACCTCTCGGTCCTGGACGATGTTGAGGTCTCCTGTAATAACATGACCACTAGATTCATATCGAAGCTTCGAGCTTGCACAATTTCACAATTTCTCATTTTTTAGAGCAGAAACATTGATGTATTAAATGTGTAGTTGCTGTTTACAGTTTATTGTGTGGCAAGCAGGGTTGTAGAGAGAGAGTAGAAAAATCAACAGTTGGAATGCTATGGCAATGGCCAAGACTGGTTGAGGATAGCTGTTCAAGGAGATTTTTGGATTTAAAAAAAAAAAAAATTGATTCACATTTGGTTCACGCCGCTCGAGTATAATAATTTTTCAGGCCATCTCTGACTGCGGTAGCCATTCTGTCTTTTCGTAGAAGATTTGGAGGGGACTAAGGAGAAAATCGGCAAGAAAGGAAGAAAGAAGAAACGAAAATGAAAGGGAGAGTGGGAAAAAAGTTAGAGGGGCTTGAGAAAGCAGCAAGTGGCAGAAGAAAGGATAAAGAAACCCCCTTTCCACCTTTCAGTACTGTTCTTTCGTGTTCGACAGTCTTTCATTTCTAAGACTTTGCTTTAAAATCATGTGACTGGAACTGTACACCTGTTCTATTATTCACTTGGTTATCAAATATCTTCTTAAAACGGAAGATTCTACATTTCATAATGCGGCGACGTTTTTTTGGCTACACGTCCGTTCCCTAACCCTTAGGTTTACCGATCAAAGAAAAAATAAGAGGCCTTTATGCTTGGTTGTTTTATTCTTTCTTCTTGACTTCGTCATGAAGCTGGTGTCAATAACTTAACGTCAAAAAGCGTGATTTTTTCCACCAAAACCATGAAAACGTCAAGAAATAAAGTAAACGTCGCACTTGTTATTGGGGGGACCATTTTTTTTTATTAAGAGTTAAATTTTCTACAGTATTTTATTCTTATTGTTTGCATTCTATGTCATGGGGCGGTTCGTACACTCCTAGAACCTTTATCAAATTCTTTTGATTTACAAATCTTTCAAATACAGCTGGACAATATATATGCGTTTTTACCAAAAATTAATAAAAAAAAAATGGTTATATGCAGATATTGAAACACTAGTAGAAACAGAGGCATACATTGTATGATCTCAGACTTGTAAAAAAAGGGAATATAATTAGGCAAAAGCAACTTTAGTTTGTATGTTAAGTAATTTTTTGTTGTAGCTCGACGAGTGTGTATATTTTTATTTGATTTGTAAACAAAGTATCATTGATATTTTTGTCATAGAAAATGCTACAGTTAAGGAGACATTGAAGTAATTTTGCCGAAATTCAGGTCGCATAATCCGTATTATGTGATACAAAGCTGAAATTAGGAGAAATAAAAATCGTTATTAAGAGAAAAAAAGTCTTCACATCGAGAAAAGTGTCTATATTCGTAAATAAGGGATTGAAAGTTGCTCTTACTATGAATATGTTTTAAGAGGTTCGGTGGCCTATTCACGAGATAAAATTTGCTGCAACGAGGAAAAAGGTCTTATTATGAGAAAAAAGGGTTTTTTTAATAGAAAGAAATAGTTTTTACGATTAACAAAATTTGTTGTTAAGAAAACAAAGTGATAATAGCGAGAAACAGAAATTGCTTTAATGAAAAAAATTCTATTGAGAGTATTGTTTTGTGTCAGTGTTCGACGGAAACAGTTCTGAAGAAACAACCACAGAATCACACAATAAATTCTTTTGTCCTACCATTCCTTGATAAAATATGTTGATCTTTTCATGTTTCTTTCATTTTAGTAGAAAACGAATAACGGACAACGTAAAACGCGAAAGCTCTGGCTAGTTTCGGAGCAAAAACCAGAAAAAATGTAACTGATTGAATTCTTCTTTTTTACCTCCTCTCTTTTTCTCGTTTGGAAAAAAAAATCAGAAACATTAATATTATTTTTTCTTTCATTTCAATCCAAAAAGATTTCGTTTGGTTTTATGCATTTTAAACATTTTTTGAAATTATGGATTTCCTTTGTTTGGGTACTAGTGCTGCTGATGAGGAATTAATTTCCGAAATGGCCATACAGCTCATTGAAAATATTGCAGTTTGGGTTAACATGTGTGTTATGGTCTCATGTTCATTTACTCCATATCCTTTCGTAAAATATCTAGGTTTAAATGTCCTTATAATAGTCTGTAAACGATTCTGTTTTTAGGTTCAATGTACAAAGACGCATTGGTTTCCGTTCCGAGCAATTTAACTATATTTTTTTTTTGCTGAAAATTAAGCGAAATGTAAATGGATTGCCACAAAATGACGAAAATAAGGTTTAATCCACGCTTAGAAGTATGCAGAAAAAAAACGGTGTTTTTCTTTTTCAGATATTTACTCTAAATTTATTTAACTCTTTTCAAATCAAATTTCTTATTGAAATATCACTCAATATATATTGCTTATTTTTTGCTGTCCTGATTTTGCCAAAACGGCTTCTAAAATATTCGTTCTGATGGTAACAAAATAAATAAATAAATAAATAAAAAATAAATAAAATCTTACATTTTTAATGAATACAGACATTGTATGACAGATGAATTGGCTCCACCCGTTTCAAATAAAAATCGCGTAGAACTGGGGCGAGTTGACAAAATCGCAAACAAAAAATCAAATGGACTGAATTTGTAACACCCACCTTTTTGAAGGCTGTAGCAGACGGTGAAATTTGTCAAAGAGCAAAATGGGTATAGTTATACCTTTTATAGGGTACAATCATTTCAGTTGGTTAAGAGGACTATTTTAATGGCTTCAATTAATTATTTTCATTGAACATATTAAATTCATAACTTTTATTCTGTCTCTCTACCGGGAGTTACTACCTACCAACGAGCAAGTTACCTAATTGAAATAATTTGAAGGGCAAGGAAGTAGCATGTAGAGCCCAAAAGAAGTATTAACATTTAGCCGTGAATTGTGTTCCTTCAAAACTTGATAAAATGTTATCGGAAATTGTGTACAACCCTGGAACACATTCTTTCTACGATTAGAATTAATACATGTTACACTCTTATGTTTCCTGAGACATTAGAATTTTAATATCCATCATCCAAATTTAAATTTACAATTCCAAAAAAATTCAAATCTTGTGCCACCATTTTTTAGAGCTAAGAAGTAGTGTAAATAACCAAATATGTGCGGGAATAACGCGAGACATAACAAAATCATATTTGTAATTCCATATCTTTGAATGATTTTATACAAATGTAATATAAAAAACATGGGAACATCATAATCGTTATATTCCACAAACTACGATCGCTCCATAGAAGGACAGAATCGGATACGGAGAGGGATTGAATTATTCGAGTTATATATTCCCATGGGAAATTAAAGAAATCCTAGGGGAAAAATAGATCGGTGCCTGAACTAGTCATGACAATGCCTTTAAATGGATTTTGTTATGAAAGTGTACAAAACATTTGACCTGATAGTTTTGAGGAAACCTTGATTCATTCACAAAATTGGTATGATGAAGGAAAAACATCACAGGAAAGTGGTATCTCCTTGCGATTCAGGAGCCCTCCCTACATTATCAACTATTCTTGTATCGAATTGGTACCATCTAGTCAAAAAAGGTGTGAAATGACCATCAAATCAGAAAAATATGAAATGTAGCTATACAATTACTTAGATATCAACTCAATTACGAGCACCAAGTTCATGTAGTGCTTTTTAATAAATGTTACCAGTCATAACTTACCAGTTCCACTGTCGCTCTAGTCTCATATAATTTTCTTAATCATATAAATACTGGGATAGGTTAGCCTCATTTATACTATAGTATTATTATTTGTATTTACTTGGCGATGTCAAGTGTTGTCCAATTTATATTTTAAGCATTAACGATAATACATTTAATGTCATTTTTCGAATTTATTGGTTGAATAATCAAGTGCAAGTTTAACAAAAATAATAATGCTATATGTATGTAAAATCACATTTATTCGACAAACCTATCTTATCGTCGTAAAGATGAGCTTTTCAATCACAATTATTCCATAAGCGCAACTTTTAGAAGCTAACCGATTTATCAAATATTATTAAATTATCGGGCTATATGTATTGCACGCATGAACCTTTCTAATAAGATATTAAGTAACTCGACTGTCTTTCAGGCCAATTATCACCTTTAGAAAACCAATTTTTTAATAAATTCGCCAACTAAATCGTTAATGGGGGAACCTGGCAACGAGTTTTAAATGAGAATAGATAAGAGCGGGGAATTTTGCCTTCTATAAGAAATTGAACCAATTAGCCTTCCCTTTTATCCATAAATATAGAAGGGGTCTTCATACTTAATCTAGCGTTACAATTTATTCACCAGGTCCACGTCCAGTTCTTCCGTAACTTAGCTACCCCGCATAGACATGGTATTCACCTATCCAGAACCACCAATTGCACTCGGTCAGCACTTTATTATGAGCAATTTCAACACTTTTAGACATTGACAGTGTGTGGAATCAAATTTTAAAATAAAACTATAATAATTAGTTTGACTGCTTTATTTTTGTATATTGATTGTGTTTATTTTCAATTATGCGTAAATCGGATAAGAAATGATAAACCTGTATATTAAGAAACTATAACATTATCCAACACGTATTTCTACACTCTGCATATGAACAATTAAGGTGAAGATCGGATTTTATTAAGTTATGAATGGTACCGACTTGCTTAAAGTAACGTTTTCGACGTTAAACGCTTGCTAACGGAAGGTGTGACATCTTTCGGGTCCCGTAAAATCTGTATATACAGGCGCTTACAATGCACATCCCAGAGCCCTTACAGTTGTATGAAAGGGTTGGTTAAGTACATTTTTCTGTGTAGTTTCTTTTTCGAAATCATTGACAATAAGAAATACAACAGTTGCAGTTAAAATACGTCTGGAGAATTCAGGGCGCTATGAACGTAACTAGGGACATTTTTCAGGACAGCAACTTTGCAATACATGCGTATAGGATAAAGCATTGTATTAAAGTAAATAATAAGGAGTTTGGAACTTGTACTTTTTCACCATACCATTTATTCCGGCACTTCCGCGGTATTTTGTTGAGAATGTAAGTTCTGAAATATAGAGAATCCATTTTTTTTGTCTTGAAATTTTCAAATGTTTCATTCCTTTTTTCATTGTACTCATTTACATCTTTCTCGAACAAAAATAAGAGAAACAAAAACTTGTTATGATGTCGTAATACCCGAGTCACAGTGCATCTCCAAGCATTATATTTTTGTGATTCGACGAAAAATAATAATGTAACGAAATACTTTACCTCAATTGCACGTAAATGTGCATACAGCATTAACTATTAACTTACTAAAAAAATATAATTTGACAGTTAAGGAAAGATAGACCTGAAAAATGTAGATAGATGGAAGACAAATTTTTACAAGTAACCCTTTTCCGGAAACGGTAAAATAATAGGTAGATTTCAGGTACACTCCATCATCATATAAATCAGATCATATGTAGGTAAAAATTCAACTTAAAACACCGATAATAAATGTCACCCCAAAATGGGGGAGAGAGCAAGACAATTTTCGCATGCCAGGATTGGCCATTTTTAACTTCAGGAAAACCTGATGCCCTTTTTTAATGCCGGGAATTCAGGATGGTCCTCTTTTTAAAACCAGGAATTCGGGATGAAAATGCAATCGGGGCATGGGAAATGGGCAAGTTCAGGCCCGGGAAATCGAGATTTTATGGTGAAATTTTATGGGATTGTCAATTATTGGTTTATTAAATACAATCTTCCAGGATCGGGACTTTCCGCAAAATATGTCCGGGATTTGGGGACTTGAGCAATTTATTGACGGGAAATCGGTATGAGATCCCTTTGCGCTCCCCCTCAAATGTCGTTCAGCTTTTTGGTGAATCGATAAATATTTTAATCATTATTTTCTGGTTGAGTTTTTGAATAATTAGATGTCCAACATATCAAAATATTATAAATCAATTATGTTTTTACTTCGTAACGTGTTCCGGTGTTGTAGTTGTTTTGACATTTACTGTTGTTGATTTCCCTGAAATCAAATGTAATTCCAGTAGTAAACATGATGTAACGGAAAAGAAAAAATAAATGGTTTCTTTTTTTACTTTATTCTGAGATTATTCAGTGTGCACTGATTTTTTTTTTATTTGTTTTGTTTTTGTTTTTTTGTTTTTTTTAAAGAAAGGACATGAAATATTTCTTTCAGGAAATCCGTGCAGTGAATTTATGTTATTTCATTATTAACAATTAAGTGGACTAATATAATGCACAGGAACTGCAAAAAAGAAAACATTATCTTGCTTAGCAAATACTTTGTGATTCACGTTTTTTCATCTCTAATTAAATGAAAAATAACGCAAACTTTTAAATCAATACACAAACTATTTTTTAATTTTACCTGGATCTGAACACCCGGTCACATGATTGCACCAACAACGATAGTTTTATAATATATATATTCAAAAGTTTAAAAAACTCTAATTATCAAATATATCCTTAAACTTAAGATATATACTCTTTAAAAGGATAGCGTTTGTGGTAATTATAATCATAAAATATGATTGAATGGAGGTAATTTTTAGCTTTGCGGGATCGTGAAATTGTAATTCTTATGTCTTTTTGTTTTGCATCATCGTGAAATTGTTATTCTTATATTCTTATCAAACCCATTCAGAAGCACGAAACTGAACAAATCTTCTGAATTACCCATATAGATATTAACAAAGAGGTTTCTTTCTTTTGTTATTTATATGTCAGTGCTTTTTAGAGAATATGCTTACCGTAAGATAAGTGAAACAACAGACCAATTTTATCTACTTCCTATCAACTAGAAGTAAACGCTTGTAGTTTGTGGAATTAAAACATGAACATTTCTTTTATTATTTGTGTAAAGATGGTTGTAGAATATAGTTATAAAACGCAATCTTTATGAAAACAGCAATTAAACATTTTTGACGATATTTTTTTCCTGTGCTAAAGTGACAGACATATAATAGGACATGGAACGTAAGTCCTTTTCATGCCAAAAGAGAACTATTTTGCTGAAAGGCTACATATTTAGGGTAAAACGCATTCTATGAAACCCTCCACAATTTAGAAACAAATATCATCTTGTTTGATATAGATTTGTGTTGTATGAGTATAAAACAAATATTAAATAAAAAAAAAGATAACAATGGCTGAAAATAGCAATGACAGGGGAATTGAACATGAAAAACACTAATTAGAGACGAAACACAAGCGTAAAAACGATACGAACTCATGATAGCCAAATATGTAGATATTGACGAGAAATAGGTTAAACTTTTTTACAGTAAAATAAACTAAGAAATAAATATGACAAATGTAGGATGCAACCGCTTTACATCCCCTTATAATATAAAAAATGCTAACTGTTACATGGAGAGCTGTTTGATTGACTCCCAAACACGAGGCGAATATAATAAAACAAATATATCAGCTCAATTACTTACAACAGTATACCGCATCAACATATTGTGAACATGTCCAGGTTATTTCACAAAATTTTATATTGCAACAGATAGTATGCAAAATTTTGTATATCACTTATTCGTCAAGAAGTAACAAATTAAAACTGTGTTCGCAAGCGAAACACAGAATCCCCGAGACGAACTCCCATATCACATTTCCGAGCATTTCGAGACCCCAGCTAAAAACAAATTGGCCAGGAGCTCCCATTAGTTTATTGATATTGCTGAAATCAAAACAAAGCTTGTAGCATGTAAAATGTTTTCTCAAGTTTTTTGTATAGTTTCCATGGCAACTGCAGCTATTCTGAAATTCTTAACCCTAATAGGGTTGGTGTTGCAAAATCACAACCCTCCTATGAAGTTCCAATAAAATAGTTATAATAGTTTTCGAGATACAGTGAAAAATGTTAACAAGAGGCTCTCAAGAGCCTGTATCGCTCACCTGGACCACGACTGACATAAATAAAAGGCATTTCCAATAGGAAAAACAAAACACAAAATTTAGCAGAATACTTTTTTTCTCTAAAATTACAGTGTTCTTGTTTGGTTTCCATGGCAACCGAAAGCTCCACTATCCATTACAACCCCTAACAAAACACCATTCAAAAAAATTTGGGCAGGGGCTCCCCTTATAAGCAAGGTAATACATATTGCTGAAATTAAAACATTCAGACCACAATTCAAATAAAAATTCAAAAATTTGGGCAGAGGTTCTAATTGGACTAGTAGTGAGGTTTCTGAGGAGAAGATCTTTGAATGTATATTCCATAGGGTCCGATGTTAAAACTATGTTCCTACTGGCAGCCATCTTGGATGAGGTACGGACCTGCCAGATACCTTTTTTGGAAGGGACCATCTAAGGACCATTGTGAATTAGTTTGGTTATAATTGGACTGGTAGTTTCTGAGAAGATCTTTGAATGTCTTTCCCATAGGGTCCAAAGTTAAAACTATGTTCCCCGCTGGCGGCCATCTTGGATTAGGTACGGACCTGCCGGATACCCTTTTTGGATGGAACCATCTAAGGACCATTGTGACTAAGTTTGGTTATAATTGGACTGGTAGTTTCTGAGAAGAAGATCTTTGATTGTCTTTCCCATAGTGTCCAATGTTAAAACTAGGTTCCCCGCTGGCCGCCATCTTGGATTAGGTACGGACATGCCGGATACCTTTTTGGAAGGGACCACCTAAAGACCATTGTGACTAAGTTTGGTTACAATTGGACTGGTAGTTTCTGAGTAGAAGATCTTTGAATGTCTTTCCCATAGGGTCCAATGTTAAAACTATGTTCCCCGCTGGCCGCCATCTTAGATTAGGAACGGACATGCCGGATACCTTTTTTGGAAGGGACCATCTAAAGACCATTGTGACTAAGTTTGGTTATAATTGGACTGGTAGTTTCTGAGAAAAAGATCTTTGAATGTCTTTTCCATAGGGTCCAATGTTAAAACTATGTTCCCGCTGGCGGCAATCTTGGATGAGTTAGAGACCTGCTGGATACCTGTTTAGAAGGGACCATCTTAGGACCATTGTGGCCTAGTTTAGTTAGTTTTAATTGGACTAATAGTTTCTGAGAAGATCTTTGAATGTTTTTTTCCATAAGGTCCAATGTTAAAACTATCTTCCCCGCTGGCGGCCATCTTGGATGAGGTACGGACTTGTCGGATACCTTTTTTGGAAGGGACCATCTAAGGACTATTGTGACCAAGTTTGGTTCCAATTGGCTCAGTAGTTTCAGAGGAGAAGATCTTTGAATGAAAAGTTCACGACGGACGGACGACGGATGCCGGACGACGGACGCCGGACGCCAAGTGATGGCAAAAGCTCACCCTGGCATAGCCAGGTGAGCTAAAAATGTCATTTTCACAAAGAGACACCACCCTATTTGATCCCCATAATGTACCCTTTATGGACCCGACATTGAATTTTTCAGAAGTGGAACAGGTAGATATATGGGTCTAAGATTCTACAGTTTAAAGCTCTAGATAAAATAATCTTCGAGATCTACTTCGGACAAGTTCATCCGGACGATGATAAAAATAAAGATAAGAAACATAACAAAAAAAGTCTCCAAACTTCGTTTGGGAAACTTTATAATAAGTCATAACAATTGACAAGATTGCGACTGAAAAGATAGGAGTCAATATAATTACTTTTGAGCTTCAGTCGAATGTCAAGCATCTAATTCATATAGTTTCTACGGCGAGAAATAAGTTGATTATGAAATTTCTCACATCGAATTAACTATATTTTGCTAATATTTGGAAACGAGACTTATAGAGTTTTTACACATTTGAAAATTTATCTAACAAGATGTGAGAAATTTCATAATTAACGTGTTTAAGTTGTAGACAATGATTCTCTGATGACATAATATAAAACACCGAGGATTTTGTTCCGAATAGATTTTGCGAGAAATTTCACGCGAGTTGCTCTCTCGGCCCGAATACCGATTTTATTTGGAAACTTTCAATATCTTTAAAGAAAGTTTTTATAAAAGTAAAGAGTATCTACCATTTGCATAGCTGTATACTTAGCATATGTTGGCTTTTCTATTTACATCTTATTGGAATTTGTTCTCTATCAGCTTATGTACATATTTCGGTTTATGGATTTCCAAATGTTTTGACTTGATCTGCACTGAAGTGTTGTCAAAATGGCCATATGCATGAACTAAATTCACAGTAACTTCTCTCTTTTTTTGTTACTTAAAAGTACATGTAAATAAAAAATAATGGTTATAAAATAAATCGTTGTAGATCAATTGCATTCATTGACTCTCTGCTAATAGCTAATGTTGAGTTTTGACTACTCCAATGAATTAAGCTACTATAGGAACAATACTATCTCATTTTGAAATCAAAACCCTTGCACAATAACACGTCAAAACCCTACCTAAGATAAGACTTATACTTTTGACGTTTCTTAAACTCTCATAAAACTGTGTCAAAATCCTTATTGATGAATAACCAAGTCCTGTTTGGTTAATGATGAGGAGTAATGAGGTTTTCCTGAGTTAAAGTAGTTTGGGTGGTTTTGTTTCTTACATAGATTTTTTTTTCAAAAAATGAAACTTTGAGCAATATGCTATGAAAATATGCAAAATCTTTGGGGGGCGCGGATAAATTGAGATAAAAGATACAGAGTTGTAAAGATTGGGTAAATTTGATTTTTCGCACTATGTTTAAAATCGAATAATATGCCCTATACCGCAATTCAAAAATAATCTATAAGCAGACACATATTTTTTTTTCAAACTTTGTATATTTATTGATTTCAGATAGATCTTGAAATTAAAAACAAAAAATAGTAATGGTCCATTACATGATACCCCGCCACGTTTTACAAAGTTTCGAAGTATCAAGGGGCATAACTCCAGAACCCCTTGGACCTCTGAACTTATATTCAAACTCGACCTGAGTTTTGTGGTGAACAAGTTACATACCAAGTTTGAAGACTGTATGTTATTCCGTTCAAAAGTTATCAGTCGGAAACCTTCGGGGGACGGACGGACAGACGGACGGACAGACAGACAGACAGACAGACGGACGGACGGACGGACGGACGGACACACGACTGAGGAAATCACATAATACCACGCCACTACGTGTGGCGGGGTATAAAAACAGATACGTCACGGATTTTTTTAAAAAGATATATCATAAACATGAAGTATTTGTTAGTTTTAAAAAAAGGAGAGATAACTCAATTAGAGTTATTTGGATACCCAAATAAAAAAAAAAGATTTTAAAGAAAAATTATAATAAATGTGTATTTAATAAAATCGTTTGACAAATTCAATAAAGAACAGTGATCAACTACCTTTTTTCAAGAGAGAAAATTTGACCTTTTCCATAATATTTCAGCATAGAATTATCTCCCCTTTATAAAACTTTTTGAAATTTTAGCAGATATGCAATATTGATAAAAAAAACTTGATACTAGTTGTTCTTTTATATTTAAATTATTGTGTTTAACACATACAAAATTATTTAGACAACTTTCTTATTGAATTATTGGATTTTTCTTAGATGCACAATTTATATGTGAAAAATACATACGAAAATATGCCTAAAAAGTGAAATTCACAGGCACGCAATAAGATACATGCTTCGTACGAATGTACGAGTAAGAATAAGGCAAGGTATTCTGTATGAAAGACAAGAGGCTCTCAAGAGCCTGTATCGCTCACCTGGACCATGGCTGATATAGATAAAAGACATTTCCAATAGAAAAAACAAAACATAATTTAGCAGAATACTTTTTTTTCTGAAATTACAGTATTCTTGTTTGGTTTCCATGGCAACAGAAGGATCCACCATCCATTACAACCCATAACAGAACACCATTCAAAAAAAATTGGAGCAGGGGTTCCCCTTATAATCAAAGCAATACATAATGCTGAAATTGAAACATTCGGACCACAATTCAAATAAAAATTCAAAACTTTGGCAGAGGTTCCCCTTAAATTAATAGGGCCAATGTAAAAACTATGTTCCAGATGTGGCCATCTTGGATGAGGTATGGACCTGCCAGATACAATTTTTGGATGGGACCACCTAAGGACCATTATGGCTTAGTTTGGTTCTAATTGGAATGGTAGTTTCTGAGAAGAAGATGTTTGAATGTATTTTCCATAGGGTTCAATGTTAAAACTATGTTCACTCACTGGCGGCCATCTTGGATTAGGTACGGACCTGTCAGATACCTTTTTTTGGAAGGGACCATCTAAGGATCATTGTGTCTAAGTTTGGTTATAATTGGACTAATAGTTTCTGAGATCTTTGAATGTCTTTTCCATAGGGTCCAATGTTAAAACTATGTTCCCCGCTGGCAGCCATCTTAGATTAGGTACGGACTTG
This sequence comes from Modiolus philippinarum, assembly GCA_002080025.1. NCBI lineage: Eukaryota > Metazoa > Mollusca > Bivalvia > Mytilida > Modiolidae > Modiolus > Modiolus philippinarum. The sequence goes on from MJUU01074566.1 coordinate 20,820, forward strand.
TCGGATACCTTTTTTGGAAGGGACCATCTAAGGACCATTGTGTCTAAGTTTGCTTATAAATAGACTGGTAGTTTCTGAGAAGTCTTTCTCATAGGGTCCAATGTTAAAACTATGTTCCCCGCTGGCGGCCATCTTGGATTAGGTACGGACCTGTCGGATACCTTTTTTGGAATGGACCATCTAAGGACCATTGTGTCTATGTTTGGCTATGATTGGACTGGTAGTTTCTGAGAAGAAGATCTTTGAATGTCTTTCCCATAGGGGTCAATGTTCAAACTATGTTCCTCGCTGGCGGCCATCTTGGATTATGTACGGATCTGTCGGATACCTTTTTGGAAGGGAACATCTAAGGACCATTGTGACTAAGTTTGGTTATAATTGGACTGGTAGTTTCTGAGAAGAAGATCTTTGAATGTCTTTCCAATAGGGTTAAATGTTAAAACTATGTTCCCCGCTGGCGGCCATCTTGGATTAGGTACGCACTTGCCGGATACCTTTTTTGGAATGGACCATCTAAGGACCATTGTGACTAAGTTTAGTTATAATTGGAGTGGTAGTTTCTGAGAAGAAGATCTTTGAATGTAATTTCCATAATGTCCAATGTTAAAACTATGTTCCCGCTGGCAGTCATCTTGGATTAGGTACGGACTTGTCGGATATCTTTTTGGAAGGTACCATCTAAGGACTATTGTGTCTAAGTTTGGTTATAATTTGAGTGACAGTTTCTGAGAAGAAGATCTTTGAATGTCTTTCCCATAGGGGTCAATGTTCAAACTATGTTCCCCGCTGGCGGCCATCTTGGATTATGTACGGACCTGTCGGATACCTTTTTTGGAAGGGACCATCTAAGGACCATTGTGACTAAGTTTGGTTATAATTGGACTGGTAGTTTCTGAGAAGAAGATCTTTGAATGTAATTTCCATAGGGTCCAATGCTAAAACTATGTTCCCCGCTGGCGGCCATCTTAGATTAGGTACGGACTTGTCGGATACCTTTTTTGGAAGGGACCATATAAGAACCATTGTGACTAAATTTGGTTATAATTGGACTAGTAGTTTCTGAGAAGAAGATCTTTGAAAGTCTTTCCCATAGGGTCCAATGTTAAAACTATGTTCCTCGCTAGCGGCCATCTTGGATTAGGTACGGACCTGTCGGATACCTTTTTTGGAATGGACCATCTAAGGACCATTGTGTCTATGTTTGGCTATGATTGGACTGGTAGTTTCTGAGAAGAACATCTTTGAATGTCTGTCCCATAGGGTCCAATGTTAAAAATATGTTCCCCGCTGGCGGCCATCTTGGATTAGGTACGGACCTGTCGGATACCTTTTTTGGAAGGGACCATCTAAGGACTATTGTGACCAAGTTTGGTTCCAATTGGCCCAGTAGTTTCAGAGGAGAAGATCTTTGAATGAAAAGTTCACGACGGACAGACGACGGACGCCGGACGACGGAAGCCGGGTGATGGCAAAAGCTCACACTGGCATAGCCAGGTGAGCTAATAAAAATGGTGGTGTACGTTGTTCGAAAATAACACTTGACCACCTTCAATATCAGCAGCTTGCTGTTATTATATTTAGAATCGTCAGAATTTAGTATAATATTTGGAATCCGTATAGATTTTTTCCACCTTCGTTAATTTCTTAGAACACTAAAATTCAGGATATGTTACTGTCTGATAGAAGAACAAAATAACGAAATTCCAGAAAACATATACATATGTATCAAAGTATGTAAAAACCGAAACAAATGAATGTTTGCCAAAAGGAGATACTCCTTTGATTCATATATTTGTAACATTTAGATATTACGTTAACATACATTTTCAACTGAACATTTTGATTTTTTCCTTTTGGGATTCGGCAATACTTTAATTTTATACTAAAACAAAGTATTTGCATTATATTTCAACGACACAGCCGTCTTCATCAGATGCAAAACAAAAATGTCTAACTCTCCATGAAGAAACATTTTTGTTTCATTGTTAATTTAATACAATATTAAGTTAAAGTATTGTGTTCTTAATTTTGATACAGTTACTTCGGTATTTTGTTATTTATATCAACAAATTATGGCCTTTGATTCAAAATTCGAGCACGGGGTAAAACAAGACAGTGAAAAAAATTATTTTAACATCAGATATCTTTTACAACTTTACGAAAAGCAATATTTTTAACAATTGCAACTCATCCCATTGTAACAAAATGACATCGTAAATAAACTAATTTATATAATAATACCTCTCCTTTGAACAGTTACATATACTGACACATCTGTCTCCATACAAAGGAAAGTCACATTTTGCGCTGCAGTTCACTCCAATATAACCAAGTGGACATACTATTTTGACATGAAAAATATGGAATAACTTTCAAACTACATAATTTTTTGCATACTAAGAATGTCAATAAACAAATAAACATGATTCAACGAAATATTTGTATCATGCATGATCTATTGCTATATATATCTAAATGTGTCATAACAAACGTCATATTTTGACAAACTCAAAGTAAATGATGTAGGATTAAATCAATGAACTGAAGTACAACTTATAAAATGTATCAAACGCAAATATACCCATTCGCAATCTCAACAATCAATGCCAATTCTTTCTATAATCTGTTCAAAACTTAACTGAAATGCTGTTTCGTATATGTGCAATTACATTTCCAAAAATATGTCATCAAAGTTGTCAGGACCCTCAAATTGTACTCATTACTCTACCACCCCCTATATTCTAGCAGTATAAAAGGAAAGCAACGACCAAATCAAGCCGATAAACTGAGGATTTTATACACATGAAAGATGCATTAATTATTGTTTTCTATATCAGTCTGGCTCCTCTAGAATACTTATCATTTCAGTTGCCTATAGCGTTTCAGCTTATTTTTCCCCACCAAATTGTTTTAAATAAAATATTTTAATGAAATATTTATTTTCGAGATCACTTGAACTTGGCAACAACAATACTTGTATCAGAGTATTGTATACAATACTAAAAGGTATTTTGTCTCTCCTGCGACGAAAGTTGCCGAAAGTGAGACATATGTATTACTCTCCCGCGGCGGTGGCAACGGCAGCATAGTAAACTTT
>MJUU01074573.1:2720-35678 GCA_002080025.1 Modiolus philippinarum
ATAAATTCACAGGAAAGCGACCATACCTATTCCCGATCAAACCAAAATCATAGGCTTTAATTTTTCCATGCAAATGGCTATGTATCTAATTTAAACTTTCTCATGGAGCCTCATGCAAAGGAATATTTATGTAAAAGTTCGGTTGCACTTGGCAGTTGGTTTATCATTTTGATTTCACTGCACCAATTGATGGGTACAACTCACATGGCGTTTCGAGACATCTGAGTTAATTGGTAACTTAACTGAGTTAACTTTATAGATGCAAAAGTAAACATTGTCAAACAAATGAACTCACAATAAGAATAAATTATAAAGATTGGCAAACAACTGAAAAAGTTTTCATCCCTCTCCTTCAGACATTCACTCTCCATATGGCATTTCACTGAGAAGAAACGTTGACAAAACGACTTGAAACAACAAATACAGTTCCCTTAAGGCACCACTTCCTGATCTTGATCCTATAACGCACAATATTCCAAAATTCGATGAGACTCCGCATCGATTTATTTTTACATAAATGGACAATAATTGCGTGCGCTTGACTGTATGATACTGAGTTAAAATTGGGTTGTATTATCCTCAAAAACAAGAATAAAAGATGACAGAAAATTAACACAATTCAACAGTTACCGACATCCTCGTCTAGACCTTTAACATCAGTTACGGATATCAGCTCTCTACAGTTACCGACATCATCGCGGATTTCTGTTCGGCCAATTTCTCCGTTAAGGGATTGAACTATGAAAAGGCATTCGACACTTTAGTTCCAAATTTAGTTATAAGTAAAATAAGTCAATAAATGCCGAAGAATAATGTGCTATACGTACAAAATCGGTGGTCATAATATTTAGCCGAAACAGTGTCCACCATCTTGGGATGTCGGCAACTGCAGTTACCGATATCACATTTACCCCAGTGAATAATTGGCACTAGCTCTCGCATAACGAATCAACTGTGCATCCGTAAGAAGTAGGAATATTACTCACATGGTAATTGAAATTGATAAGGTTTTAGCCATAGTAGTTTCTTTTGTTTCCTTTATTTCTAATAGACCATTTGCCAATTCAAACGGAATTCCAGAGTTTGACCTTGCGTTTTATACACTTATGCTAAGGGAAACAAATGTAGACCGGAAAAACACAAGAGATTTCCAACGTAAACTAACCCAGATTATGAGAATTATTTTGTCTTGACCTGGACGGTTTTTAAACTTCATCTTTGGTAAACTTTATCAAAATGGTGTGACATTTTGTTTGTATGTTTCTTTATATTTAAATACATTTTACATGCCAGGATGCTGATTTATAAGAATTTCTTTCGGTAAATGTCGGATTTCGTCCGGTGTCACGAGATCTTGATTTAGTTAAAATTGTAGAGAACGGAAACAAAGTCGGTAATTGGAAAATCATCTATTCTTGAGTGTATACTAATGGAATACATCCAGCAAAAGATGCTTTATCGATGGAAATAATGTATGTATCTATGAATGATTTATGAGCCCTTATGAGTATTTGAAGAAATTCAGTCTCGTGGGAGTAAAAGAACAAGGCTGCGAGTACAGTAGCACAGTAAGTGCCCATTGGTATATCAACTTACTGTGGACATATAGCACGTTCATATTTGACAATGTATTATCAATGAGAGGATTTAGCTAACTACACAATTTGTTTTCCTCGTAGCACAGTTTCAAGTTATTTTTAAATAGCTGTCTTCATTATCAATACCGACAAATTATAATTTGTGCATTTTGTATCGTTCTAGATGTTGAGGCACTTGTCAAATGTTGTTTAATCAGATATTTGTTTTTTTAATTTTTGGATTTTTGTATAATCTTGACGTCAGTAGATGGGAAAAAATCTTTATGTAACTTTTTGAGTTGCAAAGCTGAAAGCTCGTGACTCTTTGTTATTAAAACCTAGCATAATTGAGAATAAAAATACTTCGGGAAAACCTTTTTCAACCTCAACAACTAAATCAAATCAAATGCATATTTTCCATATTAGCCCGGTTATAATCCCTCGACCCTCGACTAATGCCTTGGGCTGATATGGGGGTATCAGGGTTATAACCGGGATGGAAAAGGGACATATATTGATCTATAATTATCTTATGGGTAGACAGGGTATCAATCATATGTATATATAATTAGTGATCTTCCGATTTCATTGGCTGATGAAAAGGTAACGAATTTGTGTTCAAATATTAAAATGATTCTTTAATGGATTAAAACAATAAAACAAGTATTTATTTTACACATATATAGTATATTGTTCTTACGTTCATCATCCAATAAAATGGCAAGATCACTAATTCTCTCTTGTGGAAGAACATTTTGATCTCCTATTGAATGAAATCGACGTTAACAGCATAAGAATTAGAGAAAAGAAATTAAACATGTATATTTTGATTTTCCATTTAATTTGCTTAATTTTGATGTTTTGTAATGATAAAGATAATTTCATCAATTTACCAAAAACTGAAAAGTTCCCTTTTATTTTCAAATATAAGAACAAATTGTTATACAACCAAACCGTGCAACGATATTTTAATGGAGAGAAAGAATGTTTAATATTGCTGAATTTAATAGTAATTTTTGTCATTAATACATCTGCAAACGAAGAGCGAATGTGGGAAAATCCAAAAACACAATTCAGATGTAACACAAATTGAGATTATATCTCAAAGACAAACACAAACAAACAAACAAAGGAATACAAAAACATACAATTATAACAAGACAAAACAAAAATAAACAGAAAAAAAAAAAACATTAGGAGATCCGTCTTTGAGACTTTCAGGAAATTTACCAAAACTGGAATCAAATATTTTTGAAATCCAATTGATGAAATGTTTGTCCTAAACTACACAAACATTTTAAGTACAGTTGCTAGGTAGAATTCCAAAGTTTTCAGAATTTTGTTTTTCACCAAACACAGAATATAAGATAAGATGGCAAAATTGAAAAAAAAAATACGTGTCTTTGACATTTTCAGGAAATTTACCAAAGTTGGAGCCGGAACCAAAATTCCAAAAGCTTATTGCAAATCTATAGACTATACGCAATAATTCTGCATAAAGATTTAATACATAAATCCCAAAATGTAGGAGGAGTTTGCGTCACCTGCCACATGTGTCAAAATTCACATCTTTTGGTCTTTGTTAAAATTGACATCATGGGGCCTCTTGTTTGCACCAAGACCAATATCGAAAATCCGAAAGCTTATTGCGCATCTACAGACTAAGCAACAATTCTACATCAAAATTAAATCCCTAAATCCAAAAATGTAGGAGGAGTTTGAGTCCCAAGAAAAGTGTGACGGACGGACAGACGGAGGGTATAACATTATCCCCGAACTTTCTTCGAAAGTGCGGGGATAATGACAAACCTAGGCCACAAACATCATCCACAAAGTTCACAATGTCATTCAAAAGACAACACATTGAAGTTGTTTTCCGCAAGGGTAAGCATGATTTGCTCCATGCAAGGCAATCGTCACACTACAAGTGAAAAGTCTGACTTTAAAATACAAAAAATACCGAAGTTGCATAAAAACTGTAAATTTCGTTATGCTGTACACGTGTTTCAAGGAGTAACCTCTCATCAGCAGCATTACAATCAAATAATATGGAATGCCATAATCCAAAAGGAGTCCAAAAAAATCGAAATAGGAAGCCAAATATCTACCGAGTGCCATACACGGAATGAAGCCTCAGTATTCTTAAGTGGTTAGAATTTTGACAAAAACAGTAAATTTAAATAACACGCAAGGTAAAAGTATTTCATAAACATTGCTTTTCTTGCCTCTCTTTTGAAACCACTCTAAATTTTGCAAAACTGGCTATTACAAATTATCTTTTCTCGAAAACAATTGGAATTTCGTAATGACGTAGCATTTATTAGTGTCATATTCCGGGCAATGACATCCTTTGCGCAACCTTATATCTCTTATTACATTTCAATGCATGACTATATTTGATCATGGTCCATTTGACTGTTCGCATGACTGTTTGTTCATTGAAGGCAATTTTGACTGATATTTACGTCCAATGTGTTAAAGTCAGTGAAATTGATTGGACGTCTTTGTATGACACATGGGAAATTTATTTCCTGAATAATTATTCATGCAACGAAATCAAAAACAGATTGTTGCGAGACAAAACAATTCATTGACGGCGTCGCGGGAGATAACCATATATTACTTTGTGTTAATTGATATTTAATCATAATATGCAAGTGAATTAATAAAGAGTCTAGCTCTTTAGTACCTATTATCAACATGAAGTGGAACAAAATTATATCTTAAGATAAGATTTATATCAATATAGAAACAATTACCCTTTTTGGCAAGTGATTGGGGGATTTTGTTATGTTTTAAGGCCTTAAAGAATATTTATGTACTTTTCTATTCATCAAAATGGTAAGTTGAAGTACACTGGTGTCTAGGATAGCAGAAGGGTCAGTCTAATTAAGAAAGGTGTGAAGAACAATTAAGAAGGCATAATGATCAGTTTATTTTAGGAAGTCAAAATTTTAAGACTATTTTTAAAGGGCATTAGATCATAGTGGCTTAGTAGAAATGGTAATTTCTATTTTTTATTATCAAAGGTTTTTGTTCTCATGCTTAGGAACTATATATAATGGGATAATAGTGATTTTACAAGGCATGGGTATATCTGAGTCCTCCTGTACGTCCGTCTCACCTCAGTTTCTGGATAAAAGCTTCAAGAAAGGTTTAAATATTTTATGAAAACACTTGATGACGTAAAGGTTTTTTTCGAATTCGTTTTTTCTAGCATTCGTCTTTTTTTCTTTCCTTTTTTGCGATGCACGTGTCAGTATCTCAAATGAAAGTGGACAGTTTCAGCTAGATTCACGTCTTCCCGGATTTGACTACCGACTTTGACATTTTCCTGGATTAACCCACTCACAGTGTGACGGGTGCTGTTAACAGAGCAGGACATGCTTACCCTTTCGGAGCACCTGATGTCACTCTAAGTTTCATTGGAGTTAACACTGTGAGTGCCTTTGTTTTGAATGTTGTGATTTCTGTTTCTGTGCTTTGTGTCTGTCTATCGTTGTTGTTTTGTGTCTGGCGTCATTGTTTTCTGTGTTCTCGTTTTGGCCAATTTTAAGTGGAAAATTATTTCAAAGATGGGAAGAGTAATAGATTTTTAAAACAGAACATGCTTTTCCAAAAATCTGTTGATATGCGAACATAAGCAAAAATATTAGATATTAGATCGGAACAAGCAGATAATAAATTCCGAAAATTTCTCGTGTAATCTATATTTAAATATAGTAATATAGATTTCATGAGAAAAAAATTGAGTTTTAAATGTAAAAACGGTAGTATTGTATGAGGAAAGGCTTTAATTAAAATCAGTTTTAAAGAATCTCTATAGTCATATAATCCATAAATTGGCAAAATTGTAAAAGCAAGCATAACAAAATTTTATAATAATGCGTTCATGAAGTAACACCTATCACCAGTTTACTTGTCAATCAATTTACGTTTTCATTTCAAACTACAAAAGATTTCTATTAATATTGTGTATTGGAAAAATTGTGGGACTCGAAAGATATGATTGTATTTATTTCATAACTATAATTCAGGGATTTTAATGAAGAAATCGGTAAGTGCATTATATAACTGAATATCACATTTAATTTTGATATTATATTATCATAACATCAAAAACATGATTTAAAATAAGTACCAGACAGATGTATTTCATATTTGAAAAATCATTGGTGTGGTTTTATATTAGGTTTGCGTTTCTCTCTTTACAAGATCCATGTACATTGTACATTATAAAATAAAGAGAGCTGTGAGGCAGTTCGTGTTAGCATAAATAAACAAACAAGTTACAATTCTTGTCGAACTGCGATAAAAGGTAAAACAAAAAATATATACACATATCAAAACGTAAAAGACCTCTGTCTTCTTGTTTTTTAGGCCAATCCCCACCTCTGTCTTCTTGTTTTATACATTGTACATTACATGTATTCGGCTCATTCTTTAACGTTTAGGATGGTCACTCCTGAAGTTTTTGAAATTGCTTCTAACTTTCGGAACTCTCTTACTTTATCCACCAAAATGCATCAGAAAATTGTGCACACTGACCCCCACTTTCCTTTAAAATATGATTGCTAACATCTTTGATAGGCAGAAGACAACATTTGATGAAATTCTCGATATTCCTTCATTGCACTTGAAAGATTTAATGCCTTAATGCAGAGTGAATGAAAAGTCTAGAGGATTTCGGTTTCCCGCCGAAATTTCAGGAGTTTATATCTCAAGAATGGGCACTCTGACCTATCAATTTTTTTGCTAAAAATGATACATGTTCCTCACTGTGTTGAAGACCGTACGGTGACCCCTAGATGCTTTGTTTTGGGTCGTTTTAACCTGGATATGAGATGTTGTCTCCTTGACATTTACCCCATTTCCTTTCTTTTTTTCATATATGATCGATATTCTAATGAAAAAATGAAAAAAATTTAAATTCTTGATATAATAAAGTTGAGGAGTGACCATCCTTAAAAACACACATTAGGAAACGTTAAAATAGACCTGAAATNGGGGGGTTGAGGTGGTATAGCACTTCACATATCATAATAATTTAACTACTTTACCAATTCATTAAACCAGTGCGCTAACCTGTAAGAAGTTCCTTATCTTATGAAGAACTGGGGAAAAAATTCCAGAGCTCTGGTTTTAATTACTTTTGAAGTGTGACAATTCTATTGAAACTTTAGGTATATATAACAATCAATACAAACACCAGTCTCATCTATCGACAGATATAATTGTTCAACACTTTATACAACCCTTCCACTTTATTTCTGACTCCATTTCTAACCTTGCAAGATCTTAATTTTTGTTACTTATGTAACTTTTGTTCAAAACTAAGGGGTATTTCCCTCATGCAAAGCTCTGTCCTTAACTCATTTTTTTGCTTTCCATTTACGCCATATTGAGTATTTATTCTCTATCAGTTTTTCAATCATCTTTGTTTTTATAGTCTTTCAAACGATTCGATTTAATCTGCACTGGAGAGACATAAGTTGGCGAAATGCACAAATGTAGAAAATAAATTCACAGTATTTTGTTATTCTACATTATTTGATTAAATCCAAAATGGGAGAACTTATCAGTGGTCTTTTAAATTTTCTGGTTTTCAGCTAATTTGTTGAAAGAAATACAAGGAATTTTCTTTAATATTACTTATTATGATAATCATTTTTCCTGGAAATGTGATGATATTATGAAGACACTCAATGGGTGGTGACGTGCACAAATTGAATTTTATTGCTCTTCATCTTGAAGTGACCATTGGGCATTCAAAAAATGAGCTTTGTTCATACCTCATGGTAAGTTCAAGCAGCAAGAACCGGTTTGAATGGAATTTAATATAACAACTTGAATGTATCTTTTTATTTTTTATATAAACAATAACCAAATGCTTATCTCGACTTCAAACTTTTTTGACGAAGTGACTTGAATGTAACTTTAAGTGATGCAATAAACAAAACAGCACTAAAACCAAAGCATTGACTGTGTGAACTCCCAAAGCACTGATAATATGAATTCCAAAAGCACTGACAGTGTGAACTCCCAAAGCACTGACAATATGAACTCCAAAATGCACTGACAGTTGGAAGTCCAAAAGCACTGACAGTGTGAACTCCAAAAGCACTGACAAAATGAACTCCAAAAGCACCAAGAAAGTGAACTCCCAAAGCACTTACAGTACGGCCTCCAAAAGCACTGACAGTGTGAACTCTCAAAGCACTGACAACATGAACTCCAAAAGCACCTACAAAGTGAACTCCCAAAGCACTGACAATATGGCCTCCAAAAGCACTGACAGTGTGAACTCTCAAAGCACTGACAATATGAACCCTAAAAGCACTGACAGTCGGAACTTTCTCTTAAAATCAAAAGCATCATCAAGTGTTCCAAAAGAGTGAATATGATTTCATACACGTGGCACTCGTCATACTGCCAGTGAAGTCATTATGGTTCATAATTGTTTACGGCTTTGAAAATCTCTCATAAATATTGTTAAGTTACTCTCCTTACGAAACTGCTACAAAGTTTGCCAACCTGGTGTTTACGAATTACCCTTTCTCGAAAACAATGTGTATTTCTTTTTGGTGGTCATATTCTTGGCAATGGCATCGTTTGCGTAGCTTTCATTTCTTATGTCTATAAATTTTTAAATGTTTTAATATTTGATTATGGTTCATTTGACTGTTCGCTTGACGGTTTGTTCATTGGAGGTAATTTTGACTGATATTTACGTCAAAGTGTTGAAGTGAAAATGAAAAAAAGATTTGACGTACTTGGATAAGACATGGGAAATTTATTTCCTGAATATTTGTTCATGAAATGCAATCAAAAACATACCATTTCGAGAGAAACAATTTATTGACGATGCTCAGGAGATAGCCATGTGTATTTACATGATATTGCTATGTGGGAACTGACGTATATCTCCAATGTTAGCTATCTTATTTAAAATTGTACTAATGTTAATAACGATTCTAGTTTTTGGGTACTAATTATCACAGCTGAAATTGAGAATAAGATAAGAAATGTATCAAACTAGGAAAAAAATACCCCTATTAGACTATTGATTGGATAGTTTGAAACATTTTTGAGTTGATGGTCTTCAACACATTTAGCCTAAATTTAATTTGCACTGAATAGACATATATTGTCAAAATAACCATATGCAGAAACCATTTACAGTAAGTTTGGTACAATGTATTTGTTACCATTGGATTGACGCCACTGTTATAAGATTGTGAGTCCCCGAGGGTATTCGCCAGCCCAGTAGTTAGTACTTTGGTGCTGACCCGAAAGCAGATTTTATTTGGAAATTTGCAATTTCTAAAATTTTGAAAATTTATTGAAAGGCGTATCTCCTTCGTGCAAAGCTCTGTCATCTCCTGATTTTGGCTTTCAATTAAGATCACAAAAGTCATTCGTTCTCTATAAATTTTTAAACATCTTTTAATTTATGGTTTTCCAAATGTTTATATTTTATCTGCACTGAGGAGAAATAGCCATTTGCAGATACCAAATTTACAGAAAGTTCAATATTTAGTCATTTATGTTTTAAGCCCTGAAAGAATATTGATATTTGTATATTCATCAAAATGTGACGTTAAAGTGGGAATTTTAAAAGATTTGAAATAATTGTACCAAATTGAAAATAATGAAACGTTAATTCTGTTGTTGTTTTACATGAGTTTTTTTCCGAATTTGTTACCTTGTACCCTTAACCACGTGTTTAATTATAATAAGAATGAGTGAGAATTCACATCATGGCATGACATAATATCAAATTATGATTGTTGATAGAGAGGGATTCGGGAGAAAATTATATACACATAACATGCCAAGATATAATACAAATAGTAAGATAAACAACATTGAATATTGACATGAAGGTCAGAAATCCAGAATGAAACACATTTCTAGTATCCTTTTTGTTTCTGAAACAAAGACAGAAGTTGTTTCAGACACAGAAAAGAAGAAGAGACATAAGTTGTCGAAATGGCCATATACAGAAAGTAAACTTACAGTAACTTCGGTATTTTGTTATTGGTTTCACTATTAAGGTAAAGTCTACTAAACAGCCAAACAGCTGCTGTCATCAAATACAAAATTATTACACTTTCAGTTTCATTACAAATGTTGATAATGACAATATCTGAGTTCTGAAATGCTCTATTGATCTTGCAATAGTTCCAAATCGACGCATATACCCAAGTCTGATAATTAGATTTGATGATTTGCAGTCCCAGTTTGGAGATACGATAGTACTTTAAAAGCTGTATCATTGTATAGATTATTGAGTAGACCTGCTACTTTCAAAAATCCCTTTTGCAGCATATAATGCACTTCATATAATAAAAATATTTCATCAAGTAACATAATACCGAAGTTACTGTGAATTTAGTTTCTGCATATGCGCATTTCGACAACTTTTATCTCTTCAAATATTTTACGAAAGGATATGGAGATAATGAACATGAGACCATAACACATATGTTAACTCCAACTGCAATAATTTTTATGAGCTGTATGGCCATTTTGGAAATTTATTTCTCATCAGCAGCACTAGAACCCAAACAAAGGAAATCCATATTCATAAAAGTTATACTGGTCTCATATTAAAATATTTTGTAGTCTCAACCTTATATAAATGATACAAATTAGAATTTTGCAATTTATATATAGTTTATGATGTTGGCATTAGAAACAAAATGTGTATAAATATTTTAATTAAGACACGTGACGTTTATTGTAAACGATTAATTAAATTATACATAAAAAGATCGGATGTAAAATTGGAGCTCACGTTTCATTATCATTTGTAAATGACAAAATCAATCAATTTTATAGTTTAAACTTCATCAAAACAAAATCGGTTGTACAATTAAAACAAACAAAGTTAATAGTTCAAATGAAATGAATTACTTTCAATCACAGTTTAAGAATATAAAATCCTACAAAAAGGATAAAAAAAATTTAATAAATTGACACTTGTAAGTGCAGGGCCTTCAACAGTTCAATCGAAAATAGGCTTATAATTAGTTTCTTGGTCTTGGAGATAATAGACACTAGCTATCCGGTTCCAAAATAGGCTATTCCGAGATTCTATCTTTACTTCCTTGATAGAGCCCGGTTTTCTTAACCAAGGGTATGTTACCCAAAGCTTGAAGTCATCCCTACAGAAGTTTTACGGTCGACATCACCAACTTGTGGATCGCTATTGGATATCTGTTTCCCAGATGACAACAAATCTTTCCCTTTAAAGCTTAATTGTTGTTTCCTCTACCGGATTTGACCTTACTACCGGATTTGACATGTTCAACACGGCGAAAGTCTTATAAGAATCAGGAGATACTTACTCTACCGGTGCACGTGATCTCATCAATGGTTTTTGATTGGGTCCGTGTTAATTAGGAGATACTTACTCTACCGGTGCACGTGATCGCATCAATGGTTTTTAAATGGGTCCATGTTGTTCATCTTTATATGTGTGTGTGCCTTCATTTTTCTTTTTTATGCCATACTCCTGTTATGTCTCTGTATCTTTGTCTTTCCGATGTTGTATAACGAGCTTACTAACCTCAGAAGGATTACACGCTTCATATTATCAACATTTAATAAAGTAACCAAAACCAAAGAAAGTTCTGAGTTAAATACAGTTGAAAATGGAAATAAATCTCTAAACAAGAAAATTGTATTGTAAACATAAAAAGCCATAAATGTCTACTAATTAATTGATTCGATGTAGCGGTACATATCAAATTGATCCATTAAACAATTGCCTTAAGACATCAAGCATTTAAGTTTTATCCCAAGACATAACTGGTAACGAAAGACGTAAACAATCGCATGTAAGATTATTTATTAAAGTAAATGATTTCTCCGTGCCAAAGACAAATTGATGTTAATTAAGCTATAACATCATCTGTGATTTTTATCCGTCAATAATGAAATTTATCCATAATAATATCAATTTATTCTGTTAATCTAAAATATTTGTTTCTTTTATTTTCATAGTGTTATTGTAATTGCTTTCTTTCATGATCAATCTACTTTAAAGTCTTGTTGAATCAATCCATGTTTATTTAGGCAGAGAAAATGTGTTCCACAATTTTGTTGAATTTTGATATTGTCATTTGCCAAAAAAAACTTTGAAGGACATTGAGGGAGTAGAAAATTTTTGCTTGAAATTTTGATGGATTTTTACAAACAATAGATCAAAAGTGAAACAGTAAAATGTTTGTTTGCAAAAGGAAGACGAAATTTTAAAAGCATTGTCATATTATTATATCAATTACAAGTAAATGCAGAGAAGAATATTTGGTCAAATGGCGCGATCTATTCTGAAATAAATTTTGAAATCTACTTTAAAATGATTTACATGTATTTGCTTCCATGTTGGGAAACAACACCCATATTCACAAATTCAAACGGCAGTTATCTACCTTAACTTGAGATTCTGCATATAGAAATTTCTACAACTTATTTCCCCTCCGTGGAGGAAAAAAATAACAAAACAAAATGGAAATTCCAGACATTGCAAGATGTATTAAATCTGATACAGAAAAAATAATTTTAAAAAATCAAATTGAAAGCCAAAATCAGCTAATGGCATAAGTTGTAAAACAAAACATTTCTACTTTTTTTCTTTTATTGTGCAACCAAGAAAGTAAGTGAGAACCGAACCGTCAGTCTAAACCAACAATCCAAGGACAATGGCAACGTCGGAAAAACAAAGAAAGAATGATATAACATGAGCACGGTACAGAATAGAAAATAAAGACACACATATATACGCAAAATGAACAACACGGACCCAATAAAAACCATGGGTGAGATTAGGTGCACAGGTAGAGTAAGCATCTCCTGCTTCTTATAAGACACCCGATTGATTCTTATAACACTATAATGTTAACGGACTACTGTCATTAAGAGAACTTTCAGTTCCAAAACATTTTCTTTGAGCAAGATTTTGACAGAAATGTAGTCAACATGTTTCGTAAAAACACATATTGTCATAATTATACATTAATCTTTTCAAAAACAATAACTCAACCTTGTATGATTTCTATGATTTCTATATAGTCTTTGTATATACAATGTTTAGATAAAAAATACCGAAATTTACTGTAAATTCAGTTTCTGCAGATACACATTCCGACAACCAACTTACGTCTCTTCAGTGCAGATCAAATTGTTACATTTTGAAATTCATATAATGAACTAGCTGAACGTATTAAAAATTTACACCATTCTGATATTCTTCAAAAGTTTACATGATAAAGATACATTTCTCTGAATTGTCAATTATTTAGGAACATTGAATAAGTGAACTTGTTTAATTACCCTCTTGTTTTTTTAATTTTGCAATTTTATGACAGTAAAGTCATGTGTTATAACTGTTATAAACGGTAATTGTATGACAGATTTTTTTTTAACTTTACATATTAATGAGAATGGTAAAGAAAAGGATCCATACTCTAGTCCAATCTTCTTTTTTGATTTTGTAATATTTAAATTTGACAAAGAAGGATATATAAAATGCTTGTGTGGTAACATTTAATTCGCTGACCAGTACCTTTCATTAATTTACAAGAAATATATATTAAAGTCTAAATACATTGCAACAAAACATATTTGCAAAGACTAATCGCTACATCATGGACACTGTTGATTATAAATGTAACATGAGAGAGGAAAGCATAATTTTGTCAGTATCTGTACTTCGAAACTACTCATAACTCCCACAAAATTCTCACTCTAATTAGTTAGACTTAAACGAACAGCGGGCGCAATATCACAAAATATCAGCAAAAATGGGTAGGCTTCTAAGCTGTAATGTTCATGCCAAATTTAAGTTTTTGCATCCAGAATTGTTCTTTTGTCTTATTCCAAGATCTATTTTGGTTAATGGCCAAAACCTGCATGTCTGTCCAGCTATGTCCAGTGGTGTTAAAATGGATTGCTGTAGCCTGTGATTGTTCTTTTTTCTGTATGTGATTGCAATTAAAATTAATTGGAAGATTGGGAGAGTTCTTTGTTTCGCCTATATATTTCTGTTGACATACGGAGCATGTAATCATATAGATTTCATTTTCAGATTTACAGGTAACATTTTGTAGGTAAATGCATGTGCTGTGCTTTTGAAAGTTGGTGTTGTGGCACCGCATTTGTAAAGCAGACAACGTTTGTCGCAGCAGGTCTTAAATTGTCCTATTTCAGGTAATTTTAGTTTTTCTCGTAAGAGCATGTCCTACAAGTTCTTGGGTTATCAGATTGAGATAAGTGGGGTTCAGGAAACAGGAATTTTATCTAATTTGACACATGCAAAGATTTCATGCAATTATGCGTAATAGCCGATGGATCTGGGAGTCGTAGATTGAAAGATGGACCAAATGGGATGCGTGAAGTCTTTTTTCTTTTTATCTCTGTATTGAAATAACTGATTTCGTGATTGATCAGTTCTAGTTTTTCATAGTTTGCATCAGGCTTCGATTCCCTCTTCATGCGGGATATTATTATACAAGGATGTCACGTCTAGAGTCATTAAGAATGCATGGGGCGGAAGATTGTGGAATGGCGTTTTATAAAAATAGTCGGTAGTGTGTTTAACAAAGGAAAGAAGAGATTCAACAGAGGGTTGCAGTTGGAGATCCCAAAAGGTGGAGTTTTTTTCGTTGGATGACCAAAACAGTTTACGATAAGACGCCCTTGGATCCCTCCCTGTGAATTTTAGGTAACAGTTAGTACAAGTTGGCTCTAGAATTGGCATGGAAAAGACTTATCAAAAGTTTTCATGTCGAGTTCTTTATGATCAAGCATGGAGCGTAGTGTTGATGCAATTTCGTCAGCATACCTATTAGTTTGTAAAATGCGGTTTTAGAAAGCTGGCGGTTGGCTTCGCTGATGTAGTCGTCGGTATTCATAACGACTACTTTGACCCTTTGTCCGCTTTTTTGATAACAATGTCTTCTCATTTTTCAATGTTGTGCAAGGCTTTCTGCTCACATTTCGATATATTAGAAATGGGGGTACTTTGATTTGGTAATTGACGTCCCAGGCCATCTATATCATTCCAAGGCTTTGGACTTACTGCAAATGGGTGTCCAGGTACATTTTTTCTGAATATATATAGAAGTTTTCCGAGTTTCCATCCGAATAAGAATGATGGGAGACTTCATCCTCTTCCTGCTTACTTGAAAAATATTCTTTTAAGCGCGACCGTCTGAAGAAAGAATGTATGTCTTTTCTTAGTGCGTTGGTATTTAGAAGGCTTGGCGTTAGATAGAAGCGAAGTCTTTAGAAAGAAGAGATTCCTCATCCTTTGTGAGAAGAGTCCTAAATAGATTTAGAACGGGTGATGTTTCGCCTATTTATGTCTTTTCTTTTAAAACGTCCTTTTCTACTCTTCGCATGTTCTTGGATGCTCTCAGTTGGCACATGGAATGGAAGGACACGATTCATATTATCTTTTTTAAATTTTCGTCTTTTGTGTCATTGTGTTTGTTTGTAAAGTATGGTATTTTTTCAAATAAACAGAGAACTCAGTTGGAGAACAGTAATGGGGAAAATCGGTTGGTTATCTCCCTGTACCAAGTTAGTTTTGTATGATTCAAAGTGGAGATAATTTTAATTAGCATATCAATACATTCTTTTGATATTTGAATTAAAATTTATATATAACTAACTTGGTACAGGGAGATAACCGACCGAGGTTTCTCATTTTTAAGAAGGTCTTTACTTTTTTGAATTTCTTTAATTTCTTTAATTTTTTTAAGCAAGAATAAATTTTGCTCAAACATTGTCTCTTAAGGTGTCTCAGTGGTATTATTCCGCCATTTATGTTTTATACTCGCTCATTTAGGTTTCTTTCATCAAGAAATTTAACAAAATAGGTATCTACAATGTAAAGAAATTTCAGAAGTATTTAAAAATTATAACGAACGGACGAAAGGACAACATGATCACTATATACCATCCGCTAAAGCGGGAGTATTATTAGTTAGACTTTAACGAACAGTGAGCACAATATCAGCAAAAAAAAAAAAAAAAAAAAAAAAAATAGGTAGAAGTAGGAAATGTCGGCTTCTAAGCTTTGAAGTTCATGCTAGATATAAGTTTTTGTATCCAGAATCGTTCTTTTGTCTGTTTTTGTGTCTCATTCCAAGCTCCATTGTGGTCAATGGCCACAACCTGCTTGTCAGTCCAGCTATGTCCAATGGTGTGAAAATGGACCACTGTATCCTGTGATTGTTCTTTTTTCTGTATGTGATTGCGATGAAAATTGATGCGATGATTGAGGGAGTTCTTGGCTTCACCTATATATTGCTTTTGACATACGGAGTATGTTATCATATAGATTACATCTTCAGATTTACAGGACACATTTCTGAAAATTTTGTTAGTTTCTCCAATAGCTGTGCTTTTGAAAACTGATAATTTCGCACTGTGTTTGCAGAGAAGGCAACGTTTGTCGCAACAGGTTTCACTTGCCCTATTTCATGTGATTTTAGGTTTTTTTGTGAGCATGTCCTTCAAGCTCTTGGATCATCGGAATGAAATTGGTGGGGGTTCAGGAAAAGGTTTTTTTTTTTATTTTAGGTGATACGGGCAGTGGTCTCCTTTAAAAATCGGTAGTGCTCCGGGAAAATGTTTTATTCGATTCTGCTGGCAAATTTCTATTTCTAGCAATCGTTTCTAAACTGTACATCCTGATTTTCTTATTATCTCAAATAACCCATTTCCAATGTTCAGTTGTACTTATTTTCAGTACATTTAATAATTTTTATATATATTACATTTTAAGCTTTTTTAAGCTTTTAGGAACATATTCGTATTGATGTGATTTGCACAGGAGTGACATAAAGGGTGAAAATGGCACAGTACAGAAAATGAATTTACAGGAACTTCGGTATTTTATTATTTAGATCCTATTGGTTATTTGCTCTTTACACGCTTTTACACTTTTCTGTTTAAGAAAACGTGTTGATTTAATCTGCGTCGGTTACACATCAGCTATTTGAAATGGCCATCTGCAGAAACTAGATTTACAGTAACCTTGGTATTTTATTTAGCAATAACAGTTATATAGGAATAGCTTTCAGCTTTATATTATATGCAATATTATTGATATATTTCCAATGTAAATGCAAGGAAATGGAGTAATAAAAGGGCCATTTTTCTTGTTTCAAAATCTTTTGGTTAATTGTCACTTGTTCTTGTAATTTCAATGAGTGTCCTCAGACTTGTTTGTGACTCACCAATAATAAATATGTTTATATTAAAGCCATCCCAGTAATAAAATAAAATGTTATGAGAATAATCTGAATATGACTCACATTTCTTACATTGAACATTCACTTCGTAGACGGTTGCATTAACAATAGAAAAAAGAAGGGAAACGGGGAATGTGTCAAAGAGACAACGACCCAAAGGGGGTAATAACAACTCAAAGCCACCATAAGATCTTCAATGAACGATGAGGAAACCCCACACCCAACGGCAGGTCGGAGTTGGCCCCTAAATAAAGAGTAATCAAGTTCAGCGAACACCATCCTAGACTCCTTTAGACATAAAGTAAACTAGAAAACAGACAAGACCCACAAAGGCTTAATAAATTTCCTTACTTAGGACAGACGCAAACCTGCTGCGGTAAGGTTAAACTAGTTTTATGGGCCCAAACCTTCCCCCTACAGCCAATGTGATAAATCAAAAAAACAATCGTAACAAAAGTAAAATTCAGTTGGCAACAGGACTGAGTCAATTGTGAAAAATAAAACTGAAAGAACCAAATATACGGACATAAACATGACATAATGATTTATGTCCGTCAATTTGACTCAGACGAACAAGCTCTGTTTTTTGAGGCTGATAGATATAACCAACAAATAAGTTACTGTACAACAAACAAATAATAGTTAACTCCCACAAAAAACCAGCCTACAAAACAGGTGGTGTAGAAAAAACGGCAAGCTGGTGTGAAAAAGTAACAAATAATCATTGTCATACAAAATAACATTGCCAATAATTACATCTTCAACAATAAGTAATAAACAAACAATTTTTAAAATACCGCGTGAAATTTAATCATAGTAATGACTGCAATGAATGGGGACAGGTGGAGGGTAAAATTAATCCAAACAATGTGTAAATTTATGTAGGTCAGGTTTACGATCAATGTTTACAAGAGCGCAATCAATACATTAATGAATGGTCACGCGCTCTTACTACGATTTATATACCACTCTAAATATAGCCTGCCTCTGATTGGCTAATCTTTTATTGATCGATATAACAGTGGATACACATAACAGCTACACGATACGATAAGATGACCTACATAAATTGCCAACATAAATGAATTGTAAATTCTTAAAATTCGTATACATGATAAACACATTTAAGAGGTTTTATAGAAGATATGAAAATTTGGTATCTAAATATAATGCGACTCGGAAACAGCTTATTACTCAAGGCATTTCTCACCCTCGTTTTTACGGAAATGTTGTTAAAAATGTCAACCAAATGATAAAAAAATCCAGGAAAACTGGAACGTAGCTTATATTCTTTACGTAATAGGGGATATTGACCGGATATTCTTCATGATTCCGTTAAATTGGCTTTGGGATCCAGTGACCTGAAAATTTTAGAATTATACTGGCCTCTCACTGATACTGCCGATGTCTACTGAAATCCATGATGATTCTTTACCAAAAAGTTTTGAATTTGATTATCATTCCGTAGTGCGACAGTGTTTTACCAGCAGACTAGGCTCCTTGAGCTAGCCGGCAGTTTAGCGTCGACGCTCCTCGAACCATCTTTCTAAATTACGTTTTGTCTATTCTTTGCTTTTCAAGATTGTGGTCTTAGAGTTAGTGGTCTACTTGTATTTGGTTTTAAAGGAAGGGGAGGTTTGGGTACCCATAAACCTTTTTAACCCTACCGCTGGCTGTTGCCAGTGCCGGTACTAAGTCCGGCTATCCCGAGTTCCCATCGTTATGTATGTTTGTCTTTTGTCATTTCTTGTGCAGTTCCCTGGTTGATTGTGACATGTGATTGTAATGCTCGGCCATTGTAAGTTTTTCCTGTTATCTTTCCTTCATTAATAAACATGACATAAACATAAAATCACAAGTGACTACTAGCAGTTAACTGACATGCCAGATCCAGACCCATTACCAACTGCCAAATTTAGTTATGTACCCTCAGCTTCCACCAAGATCCCTTCCTGTGAGGAGTTGAGAATAATGATTTCATGCATATACCGGAATACATAACCCGTGTCCATGCAATAATGATTTTAGAAATTTAGAATGTGTATAGTTAAAATGCAAAGACCCTGTCAAAAATCAATGTTAATACCTAAGAGGGCCATACGTAATGACTCGACGGCAATACCGTAATTATAACCCCTATGAATTAGACAATTTAAAGGTTTTATAAGTTTGTTAGGCGAGTTTAAGTATTTTTTACTTTTATGTAAAACATTACCGTGAGATAAGGGATGTGAAATACCAGCCTTGATTAGATGTTTACAGGTTGCATTGTATTTATGAACTAAGTCTTCATATTGATGATGAAAATTAGTAAAGGTTTTAACTAGTTTATGATGACGAAAACACTGATGTAATAGTTTTTCAGTCACGACAAGATTCCGTTCATTAAAATCGCAAACGTTATTACATACTCGAACAAGTTGAGATATGTAAACACCATATGATGGCGCTAATGGAACAATGCCATCCAAAAATGGATAATTAACTATGGGAAAAGAAAAAGCGTCCCTTTTATCATAAATTTTAGTATCTAATCTACCATTCTTTATGTCAAAATTGATGTCTATGAACGTACAATGATGATTATTAGAATTTGCTTTACTCAAAGTAAGTTCTTTAGGGTAGATGTCCTTATAATACGTACTGAAGTCGTCATTATTTAAAGTTAAAATATCACCCAAATATCGGAAAGTGTTGTTCAACGTTTCAGTTAAATGCTGTTTAGATGGGTCTTTTCTGATGTTGGTCATAAACTGAGATTCGTAGCAGTACAAAAAGAGGTCCGCTATAAGTGGTGCACAATCAGTACCCATAGAAATTCCTGTGATCTGGCGATAAATAGAGTTACCGAAACGAATAAATATATTGTCGAGTAAAAATCAAGTTTGTTTCTTTCTCCAATACAGTATAGTTTTTTTTTGTATTTTCATTATGTGTAGTCTCGTTTTCTATCGGAATTCATCCCAATACTTAGAATTTTTCATTTTCAAATGTCCATTTTCCTTCCTGTTTCGATATCAGTTGATCGATACATTTCTAATGTATTGTAGTATTTTCTGTAAGTAATACAGATGTTGTTGTGTGTTTTATTTTTTATTTCATTTTATTTATCTTTTTTTTTATTTATTGTTTCAAATGTATGTTACGCAAATTCTGGTGTATATTTGATGTTTAATTGTTTATTTTGATATAATCTATTATTTTCAGTAATATGTAAATTTTAATTATATGTATGAATTATATTGGCGAGACTAGTTGCCAATACTTCATATTTCGTATGCTTAAAACAAGATTTCAAAGTGTTTTATCATGTGTTCAAAATATTGAATACTATTTAGTACATGACACTTTTATTAAACTTTTTGTACATCATCCGACTAACCAGAAATATTGATATATTTAAAATCAACCAGATTGAAAATTGTAAATTTATTGAGAACGGAAGAAAGAAGGTAGTATAGATTTGTCAATTTAAATCATACCTACACCATACTTATTTGATGATTAAAGTCATAATAAAAAGGACATATATTTTATTTGACGGAAATCTGTAGACTTGTTTACTACTTTAACCTTTGTAATGTTTCTTTAAATTACAGACTCCAATTAAATAGAAAACAACTCAAGAATTAAATTAACATTTAAATTGTTTTTAAGTTTCCAAAAGTAAAGGAAATATTGACAATAATCTATTTTTATTTTGCAAACTTCAATTTCATTACTTTAATTCTGTCATATTTTTTAAACTAAAATTAAAAATAAAGGGTTATGGAGTAAATGCATATGAGATAAAGTCTCTAAAATATATGAGTAAACCAAGCAATCGAATAATGCTTTTATTGCTGTTCTTCATCTTGAAGTCACCATGAGGCCTTCAACAATGCGCTATGCTAGCTCATACCCCATGCATGGTAAGTTCAAGACGGAATCCTTCTTGTCATTGGGTGCGGGGCGTCAAGCCTATAGTCGAAACGTTTCGAAAATATACACACTGTGATTATTATAAGTTTTGTTTTGTCTCACACAACTTTTACAATTAAAATGAAAGCAATGACTAAGTCTTCCAAAAGTATGAAATAGTACATTGTAGGTGTTTCCTGTTATCTTTTTATTCCATATATCTATAGATAGACCAGTTTCATCTATTGACAGTTATGATTTTTCTACACTTTATACAACCCTTCCGCATAATTTAATTAAATCTAAATTGGGTGAACTTATTAAATGGTCTTTTAAATTTTCGGGTCTTCAGTTTATTTGCTGCAACAAAACGCAGGGATTCTTCTCCAATATCTCTTACAACAATTATTGCTCCTGGACATGTGATGATATGATTAAGGCACTGAATCTCTTGCTAGACAACATTTATGTTCGTTTCGGCACCATTGTTTATCATCAGGTCATTGGAATCCCCATGGGTACTAATTGTGCACCTCTCATTGCAGACCTTTTTCTGTTCTGTTACGAACTGGAATTCATGAAAAAACTACAAAATGGAACTGTACCAAATAGTGATAAACTTATTTCTATTTTCAATGATAATAGCAGGTATATTGACGATATCCTTACTATTGACAATCCCCAGTTTTTGGCTTATGTTGACACCATTTACCCACAACAACTGAAACTAAATAAGGCAAACAATAATTCTAAATACTGCCCTTTTCTGGATCTAAGTATCACCATTGACTCTGGTAAAATAAAAACTAAAGGTTATGATAAAAGGGATGATTTTGATTTTACAATTACTAATTTCCCCTTTCTTGACGGCGACGTTCCCCTAGCTCCATCCTACGGGGTGTATATATCCCAACTTGTACGATTCGCTCGCATTTGTTCCACCCTTAATGATTTTAATGAGCGTAACCTTACTCTCACATCCAAACTTTTACAACAAGGTTACAGATTTCATAAATTATTAAATACTTTTAAGAAGTTTTACAGAAGATATGAACATTTGATATCTAGATATGACGTGACTCGGAAACAGCTAATAACAAAGGGCATTTCTCATCCTCGATTTTATGGAAATGTTTTTAAAAAATGTCAAAAACTGATTAATAATCCAGAAAAACTGGGACGTAACTTACATTGTTTACGTAATAGTGGATATCGACGAGATATTCTGAACAAATCCGTTAAATTGGCTTTGGATTCCAGTGACCTGAAGACTTTACATATATACTGGCCTCTCACTGATACTGCCGATGTCTGCTGAAATACATGAAGACTCTTTACCAAACCCTTCGGGAAGTTTTGAGTTTGATTTTTCTTCCGTAGTGCGACAGTGTTTTACCAGCAGACTAGATTCCTTGAGCTAGCCGGCAGTTTAGCGGCGAGCACTCTTTGACCCTTCTTTCAAAATTACGTTTTGTCTTATGCTTTTTCTGTTCCAAGATAGTGGTCATTGAGTTAGTAGTCTACCTGTATTGGGTTTTATTCGCGTGTTTATGATACTATAGGGAAACGGGATAGAGAAAGGGGAGGTTTGGGTACCTATAAACCGGTTTAACCCTACCACTGGCTTTTTGCTGGTGTCGGTACCAAGTCCGGCTATCCCGAGTTCCTATCGTTATTTATGTTTGTCTCTTGTTTTCATTATTGTTTTTCTGGTGCGGTTTGCTTGTGGGTTGTGGCATGTGATTGTAGTTCCTGGCCATTGTAGGTGTTTGCTGTTTTCCTGTTTTTGTAATAGTTGTACATAATTTCATTTGTCAGTTGGTAATGCGTCTGGAGCTGGCATGTCATTTAACAGTAGTCTTTTGTGAGTTCATGTTTTCACAATTGACTCAGTCCAGTTGGTAACTGAATTTTACTGTTGTTACTATTGTTTTTTCTTATTTATCACATTGGCTAAGGGGAAGGTTTGGCCTCAATAAAACTAGTTTAACCCCGCCGCACCAGGTTTGCGCCTGTCCTAAGTCAGGAAATTTATTAATGGTGAATAAAAAGGATATGGAGTAAATGCACATGAGACAAAGTCTCTACAAATACATGGTAAAAAACAAGCAAAGGAACAACGCTTTTATTGTTGTTCTTCATTAAGCCTTTATGTGTCTTGTCTGTTTTCTACTTAGTTTACTTTATGTATAAAGTTGGGCAGTATATTTTGCACGTGAAGATTAAGACTATGTACAATAACTTTAGGGAATATTGACAAAGAAGCAATCATACGTGGGAAGAAATTATTGATCTTAACTGTTATTTATGAGGAACTACTGCTACGGTCAACCAAGTGGCAAAAGTTTAACTGAACAGAAGGCAAAGTTTACACCCAAAGCTTACATTCTAAAACGGATCTGCGGTCGTTAAAAAGAAACATTGTATACAACTGTAACCTTTTCCGTTTCATATGTATACACTGTGTAGTCCTTTTAAGGTAACACATTGTAGGTGTGAGTTGTAAATCTTGACTTCGATTCACTGAAAGTTTTGCCACTTGGTTGACCTTTGCAATAATATGACTTTGATATCAGTAAAGTGGTTTTATTTATTTAGCACAATGTTATGATTTTTCTGGATATAACACAAGTGTTTGAATGTATTTTTTAATGTAAAAAAGATTTGAAAATTTTGGGGGTGAATTCTGTGTGTTTTTTTTAGTATATGAATTGTAATTGGACAGTTTGCTAAAATCCAAAATCAGAAAAAAAACAAAAAATATTCCACAGAATAGAAGAAAGTTGCAAAATTTAATATTTCTTCTTCAAAATGAAATTTCTTAGATTTTAGCAGCCACAACAAAATTCACATTAGAAAAATATGATGCAAAATACATATATTTATAGCTTCCTTTATGTTCAATAAAAAATTATGCATTTTAAACAGTTTTCTATTTTATGATGTATTAATGTCTATCTGTAAATCGTGTTCTTCTCTTGTATTTGGAAATACAGATGATGTTACATTTTATATTTTTTTTCTTGAAGTTTTCTTTTCTTTAAAAAAAAACAGCAATGGATTTTAATAAGAAATACTGTATAAAGGATACGAATTTAAGATATTACGGAAATTTTATTCATTATCTTTTTAAATGCATGAAACCTAAATAAAAAATGAAAATAAATATTGCTGTTATATTACTTGTACACTGCTAACAGTAACATTCACTACGGTATGTGAATTTTGTGAATAAGCTAACAAGTACAAATTATTCTACAAAAGCCTTTTAAATTTAATATTTTAATCCAGATACTATCTTTTAATTTATGGATATAAAATGTACGTTTTTACTTTATTTTGAGATTTCCCTATAATGTATAAATAGTGGAATAGTAATTTACTCGTAAATAAAATAGTTGTAGATCACGGATAAGGGGTAAGTCTCTATTTAGTTTATCACGAATACTGCACTAGAGAATGGTGTGTCGTGTAGCTCAATTTAGTCGAAATAAATACGTATATATGAAATACTAAATGTGAATTTATCAATTGTAGGAAGTTATCAAATATTTCGTTAAATGAAGAACATCATGTTTATCCTTAATATTATATTTTTAACAAGCCCAGTTGTGACCTTTTTGTATCAATTATAACATTTTCAATAGAGTAACTTTTTCAAATAAACAGTGTTTTTTTAAATTGCGCTTGTCCTCAGTTAGGGAATTTATTAAGCCTTTGTGTGTCTTGTCTGTTTTCTACTTAGTTTACTTCATGTTTATAGGAGTCTAGGATGGTAATTATTTCGCTGAACTTGATTACTCTTTGTTAATGGGCCGACTCCGACCTGCCGTTGTGTGTGGGGTTTCCTCACCGTTCATTGAAGATCTTATGGTGGCTTTGAGTAGTTATTACTCCTCTTTGGGTCGTTGTCTCTTTGACACATTCCCCGTTCCCCTTCTTTAGCTCACCTGGCTATGCCAGGGTGAGCTTTTGTCATCACTTGGCGTCCGTCGTCCGTCGTCCGTCCGTCCGTCCGTCCGTCGTCCGTCGTCTGTCGTCCGTCGTAAACTTTTTTTTCAAAAATCTTCTCCTCTGAAACTACTGGGCCAATTTAAACCAAACTTGGCCTGGATCACCACCAGGGTATGTAGTTTCAAAATTGTATCCGAGGAGTCTGAAAACCAAACAAATGGATGCTGTTACTAAAAATAGAACAAAGGGGTAAATTGCTGTTTTTAACAAATAACTCAAAAACCGTTGCAGATATCAAAAATCTGACAGGGGGTAAAATTGTTCAGAATGCCAAAATCAATCTGCTCTGCAATTTTGAAGAAAATCGGAAAACCCGTCTGAGAGTTATAGCCCTTATTCCGTAAATTTTTCAAAATTTGTGTATATTTTATTTTATTTTTTTTTCAAAAACTGTAACAGGTGAAATGTAAATTTAAAAAAAAAATGTTCAGTATATCAAGATCTAAATACTCTGAAATTTTGAAGAAAATCCTGTGTATGATTTATTGGCCGTTTTTCGCCATTCTTTCCCAATGCCATATGGTTAATTGGTTATTTCCCTTTAAATTCTGTGTTCAAATCTTCTTTGGTTAACTTTTCTCTTTTAAGCTTTAGAGAAATTTCCTGCGATCACTTCATTAAGAAAATTATTTCTTCCATAATTTAGAGCAAAAAACAGTGTTTTTGTGCGAATATCTACATTTTTTTTGCAAAAATACTTTCTTAATCTTTACCTTATTTCATGTCATAATGATTTTCCTTTATAAATATATTGTGTCTAACAGGGAATTTAGTGTTAAATCACTAAAACCTCTGCCGGCATGAATGCTGAAGTAGTTTGTCAGCTTCATAGACTGCTTAATGTTAATAATTTTATTGAATAAAGCCTTTAATGAGCCTTGAAAACCTATGAATGGTGTAGTCCTTTGGAATCCTAATAGGTCTTGATCGTATAGTGGTAAATAAGTAATCCGTCAGAATTTTCACCATTTAATATCCAAATGTTACAATAATTCCAGTGTCAGATCCAAGTCAAGCATTTCAATACAGAAGTTAGACACCAGAATAATGACTTGAATCCGCAACTGTATTTATACTATCATGGTCCAAACTCAGATAGAACTGGTTTGGACCAGGATTTACATCATGTGAGAAAGGTATTTCTCGATTCCGAAAACAGTAATACTGTTTCCTAATTTGAACGTCGACTGTCAATCACTTGTCAATCAAAATGTACATTGTTACCAAAAACATAATATAGTTGTCAAATGCACGCGACATGATTGACAGTTTACAAGTACCTGATTAGAACATGTTTACACGAACACCTGTTATTATAACTATTATAGAAACTTTGTAACTTTTATAGTTTTGTATCTATAAAAGTTTATCCCGTGATCGAAAGTCTTGTGCAGCCTTGTTTAGGCTTGTGTACCCCTGTTCTAACCAGTTTCCCTAATTGCGTTTTACAATACATTGAAATGTTAAATAAGTACAATTAAGTACAAATGAACCATGAGTCCTTCGTATCATAGTCACTAATAGTTTATATATTCATAATATTATATTCCATCATAGATTCCCCCCTAAATATGTAACACCAAGATTATGATTACATCTTATCACTGGTCACCACGGCCATCCCTTTACAATCGTCCTTTTCCCATTGAAGCTCTCAAGTATGTTTTATTAAAAACATCGACAGCTTCACCCTTAGGCCGATCGAGTGACCAGGGATACTTTCTTTTTCATGTTCATTTGTCCTTCCCAGCGCCAAATTATACAAGTTCTTTTCTTTTCTCTTTTCTTCTCGCGGAGCCCCCCGACGATGTTTTGTTCAAAGTACGGCGGGCCCGCCCACCGTTCTCTTTCTACTTCAACTCCTTGTCTTCTGGCGCCAGGTCGGTACGTTTGGGGTGTCGGTCCAGACTATCCCCACCCTGGGACCGGGGTTATCTTACACCCGCAACCAGAGTTCTTGTTTTTATTTTCTTTCTATCTTCTCTTTTCTTTTAGAAACCACAATCTTGGTGTGTCCTTGGTCAGATTATTATTATTATCCCACCTTTTAACTGGTGACTTATTATATACAGTATCTTTTTCTGACCAGGATATCTAATGACCAGGATGTATGTATATCTTTATACATGTGTTCTTTTGAGTTCTTAATTGACCAGAATTGAAGGTTTTATATCTTCCGTGACTATGATATTCCAGAACGCTCATGTTACAATCAGTTCCCTACATACCTTGTACCATATGTATAAAGTTTAAAATAATCACATGCATTAAAGTTTAGCCGGTATCAAGGTAACAAAGAGCATGCATTATCATAATATATTTACATACACAGTGCCAAATTAAATAAATAAAATATCATGCATTAAAAGGCACCAAATTATTAAAAGGGAAATACAATATTTACATGCATTACATTAACACCGACGTGATTTGGGCATGCTAGAAAACTGTACGATCACATGCAACTGTTCGTACACGCAATTGTCCATCACATTCCATAAGAGTTTCTTCCATGTCGAAATCATATAGTCGGCACCAAATTAACTAGTCAATGTTCAGCATCAAATTATTTCATCAGTATTACACAGGCGTATTTACAAAGCACACTATCCATGAATATATACATCTAGGTCATTGGGGCCCTGTAACGTCACGTTACAGGGTTGGCCGTCACCAAGGATACCATTATACCATTATTCCATTCCTTGTGTGTCGTTGAGGTGATCAAGGTTATTGACTGCCTTGATCTTGTAGTTCCTTCATCAGGCTAGGATATAGGGAAGCAGCTTTCCTAGCCTGACCAGGATTACCATCGGTCGTTGTACCATGTACTGTCGTTGTACCATTTCTGGGTACACCAGTTGTTGACGTCTGGTGTTTCTTCTGTGGTTTGTCCGTCGTTTCATCGGGCACCATGGAAGCACCACGGTCGGCAGTAGCAGCCATCACCACTTGTTGACCAGGATTCAACGGGTTCTCCATCTCACTTAACCAGGGCTTAGCGTTGCCTGCGTCAGGTGACCAGGATTTCGATTTCACCTCCCCATAACCAGGATGGTTAGGTGATGTTTTCTGCGACTTCGCCTCCCCATAACCAGGATGGTTAGGCGACATTGTATGCGACTTGGATTGTCGTTGTTCCGGGTAGGTTTCATCTCCGGGTACCAAACCATATTTCTCTTTTAAGTAGTTTGCAGTGAGTTGTTTGTTGGGTCGGTAGATGACTTTCTTCAGGTATGGGTTCATCTCTATTTCTGGGGCTGTTGCTTCTGGTCGTTGTCTGGTTTGATTCACCTCCTCATTTTGACTGACCTTGCCCTACTCTTACATTTATCTTTATATAAATTTAGAAGCCTGCGCCTAAATATTACAAGTAATAAAATAAAGCCTAATGTACCTAGGGCGCAAATCCAGTATCTTGGGCTTGCAGGCATGGGAGTTACATTGAGATTGTTTTCGTCTAATTCCCTTTTTAATTGATCCACTTGGACTTCTTTAAAATCTTTTAGCTTTTGAGGTAATTTGATTTTATCAAAATTTGGTATCTTACTATTAAAAGTTTTCCACAGAGATGTTAGTCCAAATGAATATTTCTTGAGAAAAGTCTTAAATGAATCTGTTATATTATATTTACTTTCTTTATGAAAATATGGGAGGAGGGTCATAAACGGATTATAAGCGGTACATGTCATGTCGAGACTTACAACATCCAGGGGCACTGTCGTTACTAGTGACCTTGATTTTATCCTTGCCGAATCACAGGATATGCGGAAGGACAGGGGCTCACTTGAAGTGATCAACCAGTGTCCATCCGTTAGGTACTTAGCTTGGGATGGGACTGGTGTTAGTCTTACAATGATTCGGCAACGTTGTCTGATGCCTAAGGTATCTCCCTTGAAGATTTGTATGATACACATGGGGGATGACATTGCGGGATATACTGGACTACGAAAGCGGCAGTATGTCGTTAAGTGGTTATTACAAGATTGGGCTTCATTTTTGGACAGAAGAACGAATTGAGTTCGCTTCTTGTTTATTGCAATGTCCGAAGATTCCAGTTCATAAGTGCCTACTATTCTTGTATGGTTAGTACCATTCCGAGGGATCGGTAAATTATGAACTTTATATACATCAAAGCTTCCTATGCTGTCTATAAGGGGTATCGAAATAACAACTACCAACCTATTGTCATTGATGATGGTAGTACATGTTAAAGTTTTGTAGAAAGTCCAAATGTCTTGCCTTGGGTTAAAGGGTAAGGTGAACTTTGGGTCAAGTCTATCTTCTATGGTTATAAGTAGGTTCTTAAGTTGTGAGGGCGAGATTACTGATGGGGCTAAGTGACCTAAGGATAGCATATTGAGTTGCAACTTAAGGTTTTGGGCGTGGTCTCTGGCCATATCTAAAATTTCTTTGGCCTCACTTAGGGCTCTGTCTAATCGGGTATATACTGAGACATGATTTTGCAAATCTTGCAAATCTTCTGATATTTCTTTAGTTATGTTGGTCAGCTGGGTAAGAGATTCAATGGTCGAATTGAGAGACTTACGATTGTCAATTACTTGACCTTGAACTGTCTTGATGATTGTCAAACTTTCTTTCAAGACATGTTGTATGGTTCTCTGATTAGAGAACAGACGTCCAATGTTGGTCCTTACTGCTTCTAAGTCACTCTCAGAGAGAGTTCCGAAGAGAAATGAGAGAGCCTTTCCTCCTATAGGAATGAGAGAGCGTTTATTCCTATTTGAAGTGTGCATTGTTTGAATTTCACTTAGTTCTTTCTTAAGGTATTCCTTAGACTTTTCCAAATTTCTTACTTCATGAGTTACGATACTTAACATGTTAAT
The DNA here is from genome assembly GCA_002080025.1 of Modiolus philippinarum. Taxonomy (NCBI): domain Eukaryota; kingdom Metazoa; phylum Mollusca; class Bivalvia; order Mytilida; family Modiolidae; genus Modiolus; species Modiolus philippinarum. The sequence continues at coordinate 32,328 of MJUU01074573.1, forward strand.
TAGTTTGTGTCTGGCCATTCCCTGTAAATTCCTATTTCCTTTATTATAGTTTGAAAATATAATTGATTCTATTTCCTTGAGACTATCATTTAACTTAGATAAAAGGTCCTCATATGGGTCTAAATCAATTACGAATGCTACCAGCCATTTGGACCTGGTAGTGGAAATTTCGTTTGTCTTTTCGAAAACTACATTTTCATGAACTATTGTGGTATCATCACAACGAGTGATCAGGATAAAAGTGGCAATATACAAGGCCAAAAGGGAAGTGAGAAGTATGTGATCAGGATTTATTCTCATCTTTTACCTATAAATAAATTAAGATGGTTTTAAAAGTTTTCCAAAAGGTGAAGGGTCACCATAAAACCAATGCGTTCCCGTTTTCCATTCATGTGATACTTTCTTCATGAGTTTAAATAAGAATTTTATCGCAATTCTCAATTTTGGGTATATGGTAAGATTGGGAGGGTCCTTTAATCTGAACTGTGTTGGATTCATTATCACAATTTTAGAGGGCTTATAATCAATATTGTGTTTCTCAAAAGTTTTTACTATGGTTTTTATTTTCCGTGTTATTGGCTCTAGTTCCTTAACCTTTTGTTTGATTATTTCGTTCCTAATTGTCATTTGCACGGGGTAGGAAAGGGTGGATATGGATTTAATTCTTTCGCATAACATATCCAAAACTGTTTCAGAGATGATGACTTCAGGGTGCTTCCTAGCGAACTGTTGTTCAATTAGGAATATAACCTTAAAATAATTTTTATCTAACCAAAAATAGAATTCATGTAGGTCTCTATTCCAAGGATATTTAAATCTTTCCTTATTGAAGAATTTCATAATTTCATTCCAAAGCTCTAACTTATTACAATCGTGAAAAGGTTTAAATCGTCTAAAGGGAATCGAGTAAGGAAAACTTTGACCGAAACCTCTTCTTCTTAGGATGGCATTCGCCGGTCTAATAGTGAGCCTCGAATTATTATATGCCATCTAAAAATAAATAATTAAGGCCAGGATTAAATATCTTACTTAACATATCAAATTGTTAATTACGACAGCCAAATTATATTTATGGGGTCAATTTTCATAATGGGAACTGAATATTAACTGCTATGTTGTTTTGTCCAGGGGGCATTTTCCTTAAGCGTTTTATGGCTTTCTGGAGAAAACTTACTACATCACAAATAATTGCTATCTTTGTGACAAAGGTTGGAGTTAGGAAGGGAGTGATGGGGTTCTGGAGGGGTATTTCTAGTTCGTTAAGTTTCTCTACTAAGGTTTCCCTTATTCCTTCCATAGTCTTTATTGAGTGATTAATGTCCCTTCTATGTGGGTCTTCACTTCTGCTAAGCCTATGTAATATTTCAACTCTTTGATGGACCAAGTCAGGAAGTTCTTCAAATTCGGGGTTCAATGGGACATCGGGGCCATTTAATGGGGGTGTTAAATAGGGTCCTTGAACTGGGTAGTATGGTCCTCTGATTTCTAAAATATCATCATCTAGGTCCATAGGTTCATCATCACTTTCTTCATCTATGAATATTGGGTTTTCAAATGATTCCCCCCTACCGTTGAAAAAGGCCATAGTGGGAATGAGTGAAGTGATTTTACTTTTAATTCTACAAAAAAAAAAATAAATAAAGACGATATATTAGTGACTTAATAAATTTTGGACCAGGATGAGTTGTATTCTTAGTTTTGTTCTTTATCATCTTCGCTATCAGAAATATCCCAAAATTCCTCATCCTGTAGTTCCCAGTCATCCACAAAACCTTCATCGCGTTCATCAGCGCACGGGCAGTTATGTGGCTGATCTAGGTATACTATGTAACAATAGCATTCAGGGCATTCCATAATTTAATCTTATTAGGTCAGTCAAAAGGATAGTTTGAGTTATCCTAAAAAAAATAAATAAAAATCTTTTTACCAGGATTGTTTTCTTAACTGTGACCAGGATGGTCACTTATTGTGACCAGGATAATTTTACAAAATTAATAAGTTGACCAGGACGACATACTAAGTATGTCACTTAAAAATCTAAAGAAATGACTGAATTGCTGCTAATAGTTTCTTTAAAGATTGGGGGTCTTTATTGTCTTGTATTAACATTTGGGATTTAGACTGATTTTCTTCTATTTTGTCTATCATCCCTACTGAATCCACGCTGTTAGCTACGGACGGAGAGTCGCTCGATTCGCGATATTCACCTACACCGTCGGTATTTTCATCTGCGTCGGATTCAATTTGATCTTTTCTCAAGCGGTCGCGAGCTTGAATTCTTTTACGAAGTTCTAAAAGTGGGACATCTTCTTCCTCGTCTGAAGACTCATCCCTTTCTTGGCGACGATGTCGCACAACATTATCCATGTCCTTATGGTTTTCCTGGTTTTCATCTTCTTCAGAAGACTCTTCTGAAGATACCTCTGGGGGTACCACATAGGTACTTTTCCTAAGAAGTCGGCCTGTCTCATCGGTTGGTATTTGCCATTCATCTATTTTTGCGGGTCGCATGTGGCGGGCATGCGCTTTCGTTGTTGATCCGTCTAACTGATTTTTCAGTATAAAACTGAGCGGTCCCGTTTGTTCTAAAATACGGTAGTATGGTGTCCATTTCTTATCTAATTTATTCGCTCTTCGATGGTTTCTTAAGTAAACTGGATCACCAACTTGAAAGTTTTCGTCTTTGCAATTTTTGTCGGCGGCGGCTTTTTGTTTTCTTTTTGCCTCTTTCATATTTCTGTGTACCATGAGGAACGCCTTATGTTGTTCTTGTAAAGCTATCTGGTGTTGGTCTTCGCCTAGATATCGTCTTCGCGGTTTCAAGATAGTGTCGAGTGGAAGGACTACGTCGCGATTATACACCAGATAGAACGGAGAGAATTTGGTTGAATCATTAGTATGGAACCGAATTGCTGCCAAAGTTTGATTTAGATAGAGGTCCCAAGTGTTTACGTCTTCCTCTATCTTTTTGGACATGACATCGTGTAAAGTACGATGGAATCTTTCGACTTTACCGTTTCCTTGAGGATTATAAAAGGAGGTCTTAACATGATGGATGTTTAACTCCTTCAAGGTTTCTTGAACTTTCTTATTAACGTTCTCCGTCCCGTTGTCCGAGACAAGCTCAAGCGCAGATCCGTACCGTGGAAAGATTTCTTCAATTAAGAGATGCGCGATGTTATTGGCTGACTTGTCCGGTACTGCGAAAGCTTCAGGCCATCCTGAATACAAGTCAATGAATGATACAATGTATTTGTTTCCGGATAAGGTGGTAGGATACGGTCCGGATAGATCAAGTCCGATTTTCGCGAATGGGTATGGCGGAATCTCGGTTTCTTGTACGGATGGTTT
>MJUU01074573.1:36649-59427 GCA_002080025.1 Modiolus philippinarum
GCGAGTAACGGTACTACGGTAAGACTGTCTTTTAAGAAATCGAAAGCTTCTTGACATTCATCTGTCCATTTGAACCTAGCATATTTCTTGGTAAGGTTAATGAGTGGCTCAGCTATCTTGGAGAAGTTGGGAATAAATCTTCTATAATAAGAACACATTCCAATGAAACCTCGAATTTCTCTAACTGACTTTGGTTCTGGGAGTTCCTTAATTGCTTCAACTTTCTTGGGGTCAGGCTTGACACCGTCTTTGCCAATAAGAAAACCTAAGTACTCAGTTTCTTCTTGAACCGTCTTTGCCAATAAGAAAACCTAAGTACTCAGTTTCTTCTTGAAAGAAAGCACACTTCTTTAACTTCAATTTTAAACCATGTTCCTTTAACTTATTAAAGACTGTTTGAAGATGCTTGAGATGTTCCTTGGGATCTTTAGAAAAGATTAAGATGTCATCCAAATAAGCAATTGCAAAATTTTCACACCCTTGTAACACTATGTTCATGAGTTCTTGAAAAACTGCAGGTGCACCATTGAGTCCAAAAGGCATAACGTTAAACTGAAAGAGACCTTTGTGACATGCGAATGCTGTCTTTTCTTTGCTACTTTCTTCTAATTTTACTTGCCAGTAACCACTCTTAAGATCTAAAGTACTGAAACAAGAAGACTTTCCTAAGAGGGCAAGAATGTCATCAATTAAAGGCAAGGGGAAAGATGCAGGTAAGACTATCTTATTAAGTTTTCTGAAGTCAACACACATTCTTTTTGAACCATCCTTTTTACTAACCACGACTAGAGGAAAGGACCAAGGTGACTTTGACCTTTCGATGACCTTAGCCTCAAGCATTTCTTCTATTGCTGTGTCAATTATCTTACGTTTATTTAAAGGGACTCTATAAGGTCTGCTTCTGATTGGGGGATGATCTCCAGTCTCGATTTTCATCTTAACGGTTTCAGTTTGTCCTAGGTCAGAATCTTTCTTAGCAAATAGATAAGCATTCTTTTTCAACAATTTTAAGACAGAAGGTTTGAACTGATTAGGTACCTTAGCTTCCTTGAAATCATCATGAGTATTCTCAACTGGGTCAGTATTTGATACAGGTGAAATCTCAATGGGTTCAACTGGGCGTCTTTTTCCAACTACAAAGCCTCTCTTCAAGGTATAGAACTTATTTGTCTGATTCTTAAGTAAAACTGGGATCTTTTGGGATTCATCAATTTCATTTATAGCTTCTTCAAGGACTAAACCAGGTTCATCGAGAAGACAACCTTGTTCCATATTACTGATTTCCAAAAGTCTAGAGTTTGGTATCTTGAAACCTTTGCTGAGCTTAACATGACAAACTGTGACTGTTTGGGGTCTTAAGATTACTTTTTTATCTAGTCTCAAGATGGACGAGATGTGAATGTCTTCTTCGAGCTTGACATATGTTCTACCAATTCTTAACATACCGAGATCGAAATAAAGTCGGACACCATTTTCTTTGAGCCAATCGCGTCCAAGAATGAAATTTCTATTTAAACCGTCGGTCACGAAAAATTTCTGGGTTAACGGAAGTCCATTCATGGTAAATGAGATTGTAGTATGTCCGATAATCGTAAGCGGCTCTCCGCTCGCGGTTTGTAAGCGTGGTTTTACACGATTGAGTTTTGGTTTGTGGGGCAATTTATTATACATTTTCTTGCTAATTAATGAAGCGTCCGCTCCAGTATCAATTAACGTCCTGAATCTTGACTTTCCAATTTTTATTATACAGGTCCCGGGGTTTCCGGCTAAATTTAGGAATATAGTGTCATTTACTCTTTTTGGTCCCTTACCATTTTCTCTTTGGGGTCCCCCCTTTTTATTGATATGTTTACGTTTTAGGTATCCTCCCTTCATTGCTTCCTTATGAAGAGAGGACCTTAGTTTCCCTGATGCATGGGCTGTTCATTTGGTAGGTTCCCTGGGGATAAACTTTGACCCTATTGTTGTCCCTAACAAATCTGTTTGGACAATTTCTTTTCAAATGACCTATCATGTGACATATCCAGCATTCTGCTCCCCTAATCCAGTCAGGTACTCCTGATTGAATTTCTTGTTGTCTGTTATTCCTACGGGGTTGCCTATTTTGCTTAACACTTCCTGAATTTTGGGTCTTTGGGGGTCTACCTCTTTTAGCGGGTTCCCTTTTAACGGGCGTTTTTCTTGTTCTTTTAGGGGGAGAGGGATTTTTGTCTTCCTCATCATCACTAATTATCATGGGTTCCTCAAAAGAATCCCCTGCTGCAAATACTTTATAATTTCCCCTAACAGGACAATTTCTGTACCAATGACCTGTCTGTCCACAACGGAAACACATTTGATTTCTTAGATGCCCTATTTCCATGGGTTCAACTTGTCTATTGTCCAAAATTTGGGTACTGTCTGTCCATTTCGGTTTATCTACTGGGACTGGGAAACTTAACCGATAGGCCTTGTCAGTGTCCTGAAAACTTATTAATTTAGGAACTTTGTTTTCAATTTGATTAAATTCCGAATCTGTCCTATCTCTGAATCTTTTTCTTAAATTTTGCTCTTTCATTGCACACTGTACTGCTTGTTCGAAAGTTTTAGGCTCTTCTCTCATTACCTTCATTCTTAGATAATCATAGTACAGTCCATCACAAAACGTGTCTGCCAGCTGTTTTTGAATTAAGGACTGTGTGTTGGCGTTGTCTTCTATGGGAGAGGGGGTAGGATACGCGTCCTCGGCTACACGAAGTAGTCGTTCTGCGTACATTTGTACACTTTCATCGGACTTTTGCCTAGTCTTTCTTAGCATTGCCAAAGCTTGTTGCTGATCTGTGATTTCTGCAAAGCGTTTTTGCAGTAGTTTCTTTAAGTCTTGCCATTTTGGTTGCATATGTACTGATTTTACCTCGTCTAGGTAACGTTTCACAAAATCGGCAACTAGACCAGTACATGTGACATGTACTATGTTGGGGATTTCTGAATCGTTTAAATTAGCCATTTGGGCGTAACGTTCAATATTTCTGACCCATTGTTTGAACTGGGTAGGGTCCCCTTCGAATGTTGGAACGATGCTAAATAAAGGTACGGACATAGTGGTCCGGAGGGCTTTTAATTGTTCAATAGCTACTTTTCCCCACATTTTTGGGTCGTCTTCGTCTAACGGTTCCATAGACGGCTGAAATTGACTAGAAGGCTGTGGTTGGGATATGCTAAATGACTGAGTTTCACTAGAACCACCCTGTCCTTGATTTGTGTCATGACCTAAACTCGACATGCCACTTGTCAGTTCTTCTATAGCGTCGCTTATATTCATAGCCATTTTGCATTTGAAATAAAAAAAAAACGAAACGTCAATTTAAAAACCTAACACTTTAAAATTTTACAGCTCTAAATTATTTAATTACTTTCGAAAGTCATTAACGAAACGATTGGTCAGTCTTTAAAAGGGTACTAGAGAAAAGTGACTCACCGTTTCTGTCGTTGTACCAAAGCTCAAATCCTGGTTCTCGGCGCCAAATTAAGATTCCTACTTGTAGTCCTTTGGAATCCTAATAGGTCTTGATCGTATAGTGGTAAATAAGTAATCCGTCAGAATTTTCACCATTTAATATCCAAATGTTACAATAATTCCAGTGTCAGATCCAAGTCAAGCATTTCAATACAGAGGTTAGACACCAGAATAATGACTTGAATCCGCAACTGTATTTATACTATCATGGTCCAAACTCAGATAGAACTGGTTTGGACCAGGATTTACATCATGTGAGAAAGGTATTTCTCGATTCCGAAAACAGTAATACTGTTTCCTAATTTGAACGTCGACTGTCAATCACTTGTCAATCAAAATGTACATTGTTACCAAAAACATAATATAGTTGTCAAATGCACGCGACATGATTGACAGTTTACAAGTACCTGATTAGAACATGTTTACACGAACACCTGTTATTATAACTATTATAGAAACTTTGTAACTTTTATAGTTTTGTATCTATAAAAGTTTATCCCGTGATCGAAAGTCTTGTGCAGCCTTGTTTAGGCTTGTGTAACCCTGTTCTAACCAGTTTCCCTAATTGCGTTTTACAATACATTGAAATGTTAAATAAGTACAACTAAGTACAAATGAACCATGAGTCCTTCGTATCATAGTCACTAATAGTCTATAGTTTATATATTCATAATATATTATATTCCATCATTGATTCCCCCCTTAANGCGTTTTACAATACATTGAAATGTTAAATAAGTACAATTAAGTACAAATGAACCATGAGTCCTTCGTATCATAGTCACTAATAGTTTATATATTCATAATATTATATTCCATCATAGATTCCCCCCTAAATATGTAACACCAAGATTACGATTACATCTTATCACTGGTCACCACGGCCATCCCTTTACAATGGATATGAACAGAACTGGGCTTTAATGATGCTTATGAGGTGCTGACTATAATATATATATGTAATGTGACTTTTATGCCTAAATTTCATCTAACATTGCCATCTGCAGGGAACTTAATTTATTACTCGACTGTATGGAAAGAGCATACAAAGAATTTTTTATCTGAAACAACTTGGCTAGTCACAATGTATCTTTGATGGTCCCCTTCAAAACAGATGTCCTTCAAGTCTGCACCTTATGCAAATTGGCTACCAATGAAAACATAGTTTAATATAGGAGTACATTCAAAGCATTTGGCCAGTTGGAAATAAACTTTGGCACATTTACACTTAATTTTCTTTAAAATTGTGTCCTGCAGACCCATCCCTTATCCAAGATGGCATGCAATAGGGAAAATAGTTAATTAAAGTTGGATCATATAACATAAATGTTTATTTACATAGATTGAAAATGAGACCCTTTAACATATAAGTTTATTTGAAGTTATGTATTGGCCATGGTCCAGGTGAGCGATACAGGCTCTTGAGAGCCTCTTGTTTTTCTAGTGTTAAGCTCTGGTGTTGTTCGCGACATACGTTCTACTCATATATTATATAAAGTGTAAAATTGTGTTTATAAAATTTGGTCAAAGACTGAAACATATTATAAAACTGTTCACCAAGTGGGGGTAATTATCACAATGTTCCTCGCTGTGGGACTCTTAATGAAACGCCACCGTCTGTCTTGATTTAAATTACTGGTGCTTTATTATTGGGGGTTAGTTTTTTCCTTCTGTTGTGCTGGATACTGCTCTGTCTGTGGGTTTTTTCTCGATTTTACATTTTCCTCTGGAGCCTTTTGAATTTGTATTCGTTTTCGATGTACTTATTGTATTGAAAATGCAATTGGTATTAATGAAATTCCTGAAAGGAGAACAAGTATTTATTTAGAGAGTAATTAATCATAATGATTTCAATTTTTTAATTATTTGTTAATTGATCCAGTGAAAATGAATCTAAAATGTTCAATTATATCATTGTGCAAATGAGGTATCAAATATAAAACGATGATCATTACTGTTTTACATGATGGCTGTACTGTTGGAATGTGCTAAATACAATCGATCATGTCGTGTCTTTGTAAGTCCATATCTTTTGCCATTGTCCTTGGATTGTTCGCTTTTAGATTGACGGTTCGGTTCTCACTTATTTTACTTACCACGTGCTGTTGAAAAAAACAAATATAATGAGGGGTATTAAAGAAATTGCCGAACAGAATTGTCAAGTGCCAAAGTCAAAGAGGCAAAAGTATACATGTATTTCTTATTAGCTTGTTGAGGTCGTCAATCGTTACTAATCAAAACCTTTCTCTATCGCGTTTCTGTATAGAACAGTCAAGTAAAATACGAATATTACCCCCAAATAACTACGCTACTGACTACAAGGCCACTATCGTGAACAAAACCTGAACACGACAAACGTACTTTGGAAAGATGGGCTAATAAGTGTTGCTGCACCAGCTAGTTAAAAGAGTAGAGTCTGTTAAGTAGAAACTGTCACTTCACTTCTGAATTATTTTCTGACATATATAATAACATTTCTGTGAAATTCAGAATATAAATGGCCCTGAGTTGTTTGCAATTTTTTCTGTAATAAAAGAACCTCCCAGGTGAGGGAATTTTAACTCAAAAGTCTTGTGTGATCAAAACAGATGTTTATCTGTTTGTCTTTTTGATATTCGTTTTTCGAATTTTATCCTAGAAGCTTTTTGCATTGATTTTTGTGTAATTTGTAATTAGTTATTGACAAAACAAATATTTGATAAACTTCCCGAATCGGGTAAAGGAATATTATATTATGAGTAATTAATCCAGATGTTATGAGTTCTTTTTTCCGATTCATTTAGTTATTGATCCAGTGGAAACTGCCACAAAAATTTCAATTATAATTGTACAAACAAGAGATAATCATTGTTGTTTTACTGCTTTACTTCCGGTGTTGTTGCACTGATGGTACTCAGTACCCTGCTTGATACAATCGACAGAACTCAAGCCTATCAAATTAACAGTGATAGGGTATTAAGTAAATATACATGAGACAAAGTCACTACTTACAGCTCATTAAAATACGTGACTTTCGACATAGGAACTCTCGTGTAATTGAAGGCGGAAACGATCTCCTCAAATACCAGTAAGACGGAGTGACTGGATTCTCGACTTATTGAAATAAATATATACCACATAAAACACAAAATATTTCTGAAATTGAAGTGTATATTTCTAATTATTATACCTCATTATACCTCAGTATATGAACATTACTATTAAAATTTCTAAAATAAAATTACTATTTTTCACCTTTTCCAATTTTGTAGCTATTTACCGGTCAATAGTTTCTCAGACCATTGACTGGCAGTATGAATTTCTTGCTTTTCTATTGGATAAAAAATCTGATAATTATTCAGAATGCTCTGACATCACTGTTTCCAAGTGACATTTCATGCAAATTACAGTGAACACTACTCACTTTGCAGCAGAATAAATTTTGTTGATGAGAAAAGATGCAATTGTTTATGTGTTAATAAGAATACATAATTTAGAAAAAAATACTAGAAATGAAGAAATGTTATTCAAAGATGATTTTTTGTTTTTCGTTTTTGTTTTTTTTTTTTTTTCGTTGTGTAATTAAATACTTATAGACTGTTCATTTGTGAATCCCATTGAATAAAAGTGAAAATGCTCTGAAATCATTGTTTCGAAGTGACAACTCTAGCCTGCAAATTACAGTGGACACTATTCACTTTGCAGCAGATAAAATTTTGTTGAAGAAATGGATGCAATTGTGTATGTTTTAACAAGAATACAAAATTTAGAAAACAGGGACTTGAAATGAGAGAAATGGTTCGAAAGTTGTAAATCTAGTGTTTTCCGTATAATAAAACACTTATAGACTGTTTATTCGGGAATAGCAAGTGTGTTGTCCCCTACACCCAGAACTATTGACCTCGGCTTCGCCTCGGTCAATATTCAGGGTCTCGGGAACAACAAACTTGCTATTCCCTCATAACCAGTCAATAAGTATAAATTGTTCCTACATGACAATTCTGAAACTAAATTTTAATTGACGAAAAACAATTAACCTGAAGCGCTACAAAAGATTGAATATAAACCACCCTTAGCTCAACAGTGTTCATTAATTAGTGATTCCCTCTCACTGTATTGATGTATTGATTTTTTTTTTCGTATAATACACAAAAATGTTTCCGGAGTGAACACGACTCAAAAGTCCCGTATTGATTGTAGTTGTAGTCAACATAAGTTGTAGTTAACATATGTTATGGTCTCAGGTTCATTTACTCCATATCCTATCGTAGAATATATGAGACAAAGTCACTACAAATTCATGGTTTCATCGTACAATTGAACAACTTTTTTATTGTTAATCATCTTGTCCTTCATTGCTTCATCTGTCCATTGAGGTGATGACTACATGATTTCAGTTCTTTGCCATTTTTGATAAACAGTTGAATATATTTTTTTTTCAAGGTAGAAATTTCAGACCAAACAATATTCCGTCGGGAATAAAAAGACCAATGATTGACACCCGAGTCATAAGATAGCGATGAAAAGTTCAAATTGACCAGCAACGGTAAATAGTACCGGTAATGTTACTGCCTCTCTAGTTGAAACTAAGTCGGACGTGTTTAATAGTATGAATGACTAAAGAAATTAGGAGTGAATGTACAAGAAACAATATCCCTAAAAACATAGTAAGATTAAGAAAATAGAACATATTGAAAGGGGAAAGGGTCTTACAATGTATAAACGATCGCAGGGCACTCATTAAGTTGACTGGAGGAATAAAACTAGGCATATAAGAACGGGGGATATGGTCATTATTATATACAGATTGTCATAGCAACAGTTTAATTTTAAGAAAATTTTTTTAAAAAGCCAAAATGTTAGTTTTAAAGTGAATAACTCCAACATGAACAAGTTCATTATCTGAAGAAATATAGATAACATAAACCTCAAGCAGGGGGGGGGGGCGTTTTGCAGATGCCACACTGCGCGAGAGTCAAGCTTTTTCATACATGAACAAAAAGTGATATAGAGTAAATGTACATGGAAGATAATAAATGTCTAGATTCAGCAAATGTTCTTTATCTTGAGGTCACAATGAAATTTTCAGCAATGAATAAATAGCATGACTGATAATAAGTTTAAAACTAGATCTAGATTTGTTTCATTCTGAATATCGAACTTGACTTGTTCAAGGCTATGAGATTGGTTTGGACATGATAGATGATACTGCATACAAATATAGTAGGAGACTATTGCCTTGTTAAACGATAACTCACATGATAATACTTTGTCTCACCTGCAGTGTTGAGTCCGCTAAAAGATTCCCCGTTCGAGAGATGTATGCTCGTCTAGGGGTCGTATTGAACTTACTATGAGGTATGAGTAAAGCTCATTATTTAGGGCCTCATGGTGACTTCAAGAAGAAGAACACCAATAAAAGCGTTGTTCCTTTGCTTGTTTTTACCATGTATGTGTAGAGACTTTGTCTCATGTGCATTTACTCCATATCCTTTATTCATTATTCATACGGAGTCTGGTGAACAAGTTTATGATTGTACAATTCTTTCATTGTATCTGCAAAAGGTGTGGGTGCGATAAGCCGTCTTTTTCTAATGGATAGATCTGCAATAACATAACGCCCTTTGTTTAATTTATCAAATGTGTGAACTGAGCTTTTCAACTTCATTAATTGTGCTTGTCACTCTTTAAGTCATTTGTCAGTTTGTTCAATAAAATGTGTATTTTTTTTCAAACAGCTTTGCTTAACGTAAAATGAACGTTGCTGCTACTTCGATTCAATTGTAACATTTTCTATAGTTGTAAACAAGTTGTAGTGTTCATTCACTAATTATGTTCAACAATTTCAATGCGATTTTAATCATTTATCCATGTAAACAAAACATTTAATTTACTCCCTGATATGGGACATATCTACGCTTTCTCAATTCCATCAATGTTTAAACTATTAATTGAATCTCATTAATTGATAGATTGAGATCCCGCCGAGACAATTCAAACAGAGAACAAAATAAACTATATATCTATTTACATTTATTCCAATATATCCTGCCTTTACGCTGCGTTAGTTATGTATATAAATATGATTAAATTGGGAATATGTATAATTATTCTGAACATTAAATTTTATTATTTATTAATGAGAGGTATAAAAGTGACGTCTACAAACTTTCATATTTGTTGGGAGTTTTCATATGTTGTTTAAGGTAAGAATTATGTTTAAGGATGTTTGCTGTTCATATTCAAATCTTTTCGGACCAATTTTGTTTTTTTTTCTTTGAAATGCAATTGATCTTACATTTTTTCTTATATCTGGATTTCATTAAATACTTTTTATTTTCTCGTGTAAATAAATGTGAAGTAAGTGAGAACCGAACCGTCAATCCAAAAGCGAACAATCCAAGGAGAATGGCAACACCAGAAACAAAAAAAAGGGGAAAAACAGAGACACAACATGGGTACGGCACAGAAAAGAAAAATAAAGACACACACACACAAAGATGAACAACACGGACCCAATAAAAAACCATGGGTGAGATCAGGTGAATTTATTTTCTGCATATGGTCATTTTGACAACATATGTGCAGATCAAATCAACACATTTGGAAATCAATATACCAAAGTGATAAGAACAAAGTACCAATAGGATCTAAATAGAAGGTCAAAATCAGGTAAGGACAGAGCTGTACAAGAGCATTTTAACATTCTTAGATTTCGAGATAGATTCTGGGTTCTTGAGATTTTACAAATATTTTATCATGGTTTTCCAAGTATTTGTTTTGATATGCACTGAATAGATATGAGTTAACGCATGGCCAATTGCAGAAACTAAATGTACAGTTACTTCGGTATTTTGTTATTAAATGCTGCTTATGTTAAACCTGTAAGAATTCAAATGAGTATTGACATTATTATATTTCAAAAACGCAAAACCAAGCAATCGTATGTTTATCAAAATAATGTTTTTGGGGTTAGTTTGGTGTTTATTTCCATGTTAAAAGTTTGTGCTTTTTACTCATGTGCCATCACTCTTATGCTATCTGCCTGATGGACTGGTACTAATACATTTGAACATTTTCACTTTGTTTAAGATTTGTGAATATAATACATACAATTATAGATCTGGTTATTCGTTGTCATCTTCGTTATACCGTCAGGCGCTGTTTATTAAAATTCTGTTTTGCAAAAGGTTTTCCATGTACAGAGCCAGCAATTTCTGTATGTGGTAAAAAGCTTTTTAGCTATATAAATTAAATAGTCTTGCATGTATGTATAAGACTTGTTCTAGTGTTGAGCAGTCCCATGTTGACTATAGGGCGTGGTTTGTTCCTGGCTTACGAAGTATCATTTATTTAGATCACTTTGGTTATTTGTTCTCTATCAGTTTTTATTTTTTGAGTTTATGGTCTTCCAAACGTTTAGATTCTATCTGCACTGATGAGACATAATTTGTCGAAATGCGCATATGCAGAAGGTAAATTCACAGTAACTTCGGTATTTAGTTAATTATGACATGGTGGGTGAAATATGCATATCAGGGACGCTTACCATATGTGATCTTTCTTCGTAAGGAGATCATGTGAACAAGCCCATGTTATTTCTCAGAGCTGGGTCTGCTAATCAGTCTTGAATAACTTGAGTGTCAGTCTACCTCTCTTCCTTGCATTTCAAAACAGTTAAACTGAAGTCTGACTATACAGAAACCTTTAAAAATTTGCGTTTTCATTGTTTGATTCCATACAAACAAATGTCGTGCTTATCATTTATTTAAACTGCAACATTTCGATCCAAATAATTTATATTGAGAAGTTTCACGCAGATATATTGTTAAGCTCGCTCTCTGGCGAAAACAAAAATCACTTGTTCATTACCAAGTGATCTTTTTTTCAGAGAGCAAGTGTTTTCCATTTTAAACATCAAAAAGGTGTTTTTTTTCCACGATATAAAAAGACTTTGGAATAAAAAATCATTTGAAAATATCGGTAACCTGATATAAAACTTACCACTTGCTGTAAGTGAAAGTTGGTTGTTTTTGAAAATAAAGGCGGTTGTTTTAATTATGTTTAAACAGAAATGAAAAACACTGAATATATCTGTACATACAATCTCATGAACCACTTCGTGTTTCTTTTTATATGAATAACTAAATCATGAAGTTATTGTGAATTAAATAGAATTTAACCTAAATTGAATTCGATCAACATGTGTTTAAAATTAACAAATGTAAATATCAATCTAAATATAAGTTTATCGTTGAAGTTATTTATAAGATTAAATGGTATGCATCACAGCAATAATTCGTGTATAATAATGAAATTAAAAAGTTTATAGATATGGATTGCATTTAAGTTATGGAGTTTAAATTATAAATGTGTAAAATTGAAATATTATAACGAACCCTTGATAATCATTTCTGAGTGTTTGCCCCCAGCAATTTCATTCAATCGGTTGCTCAAATTTTAAATTGACAAAAAGATGATTCATGGGGAACTGATAACAAAACAACTCCTAGACCTTAATTCGGTAAACAATTATACAGAGAATTGCCTTTTAGATATACTGTAATGTTTTGCCGGTTTTCTGGAATGCAAAATACATACAGGTACAAATATAGCCAACCAGGTATTGTCATCAAGCCAGTGGTATTAGTAATAAGATTACAAAGTATTGACTAACAAAATACCGAAGTTACTGTTAATTTATTTTCTGCATATGCGCATTTCGACAACGTATGTCTCATCAGTGTAGAACAAACAACCAAAAGGATCTAAATAGAAAAAGCCAAAACACCAAATTACTGACTACTGGGTTGGTGAATACCATCGGGGCAAACAGAGGCATCGGCCCAGTCTTGAGATCTCCAAAATACCTACTTCTTATCCCATTTATGCAGATAAAGCATTCATAGTTCGTAGAAAGTTGTCATTGAATATATGACCATGGAACTTCAGTAAAATTGCAGTGTTCTAGAAAACCTTTATAATTTGATATTTGGCGAATTCAGGATGTCGACTATCAATCTGTATTTTTGCATGCAAACGAAGATATTTGGAAGACGGTTTTGCCGTTTGCATTCTTATCATCTGTCGATTCAGTCTTGTATGTGAAAATGTTTAAAACTCTCTGTTATCGCATCCATTTGACTTAAAATAAAAAAAAGTAAAATGTTGAAAACAATACACTACTGTTTCAGATTTTGTTAAATTTAACACACCAGGCTAATAATTTGGCCATTAAAACAATAAATTTTATATATATTTTTTGCGGTATTAAGTTCATATATAAACAATTAAAGAATATAAAATAAATGTGGAATGTGGAACATTACAAGTAGATCTAAATAAACTTTTAAAGGATATGGAGTAAATGCACATGAGACAAAGTCTAAAAAAATACATGATAAAACCAAGCAGTGAAAAAATGATTTTATTTTTGTTTTTTCATGGGGTCTTTAACAATGAGCTTCATCTAATGGCAAGATCAAAAGGCCATAACAACGGTTTGAGTGGAATTCATTGCTAGATATCAACTACATCCATATTTTTGTTACAATGGATGCAGAGTCGCCAACAAACATAAAATCAACTGGAAAAGTGCAATATATTTTTCATGTATTTAGTTCAAATAAGTTTTTTTTAGGCATTATGTTTATTTATATATATATTTTTCAGGTATTAAGTGTACAGAACTGATTAACATCAATCAAGTGCGTGTTTAACCTTAGAGAGACAAGACAACTGAAACACTTTAGACGATGTGGACGTGGATCATATGGTTTTTCATTTTGACGTTTTCTTTGAGAAATGTCAATTCAGCATCGGATACCGATGTCCGAAACTTAATTAAGGAACTGTTTACGACAAAATCATACAGTACACTTGTTCGCCCTATAGTAAACCAAACTGACCCTATCATTGTGTATGTAGAATATTTTCTTTTCGGCATAAATGATGTAGATGAGGTAGAGCAGAAATTAATAACTACCGGATATTTAGAAATAGCATGGACTGATGCATTTTTAAAATGGACACCCAGCTCATATGGAGATCTTCAGTACTTGTACATACCACAGGGAAATATTTGGAAACCAGACATATCACTTCAAAATGGGTTTGAAAACTTGGAGGAACTAGGTTCAAAATTTATTCAAGCTTATGTTACTTCGGATGGCCTCGTCCTTTGGAAGCCATTTCAAATATTCGAGTCAAAGTGTAACATTAATCCAACATACTTTCCATTCGATAAACAGACGTGTCACCTAGACTTTGTCGCTTGGAGTCTTGACAGTGATGACGTAGAACTTTTAGTTGGATCAGATGGCATAAACATGGATGAAGCACTGGAAAGCAATGGGCAGTGGGAAATAACATCTTCGTCTAGCAGCAGCGAGACAGAATTTGGAGAAACTTTGGTCCGGTTTTCTGTAGTTTTAAAACGAAAGCCTTTATTCGTTGTTATGAACGTCATCATTCCAATAATACTCCTATCATTACTCAATATCTTTACATTCCAGATTCCTGCCGACCAAGGAGAACGAATGGGTTATACAATTACAGTATGGCTCGCATTCGCCGTGTTTCTTACGATTGTAAGTGCTTCTTTACCAAAAAGTTCTGATTCTGTTCCTATCATGTCTGTATACATTATGGTTCAGATCGGACTTGGAACACTAACTGTATTGATATCCTCTGTAGAGTGTAGGATGGCGTGTCGGACTGACGACGAACCTGTTTCGTCCTGTCTAAGAAGACTCACATTACTTCTTCGTAGGAAGAGTATCAGGCCACTTGGATCTACGGAGAAGCTAAACTTGGATGTTTCATGGAAAGAAGGAATTGCCGCTTTGGACATTCTATTTTTCTGGCTGTTTTTTCTTTCTCTCCTAATTTCAACATTTGTGGTAATGATGATTGCAGCTTTCTCATCATAGTTTTATAGACTTACCTTCATTAATCTTTTAACCAAATTTGGTGTTTTTTTTCTAGATTTAATTGACGAGATAGCATCTGCCAAACGTAAAAAAATATAAAATTGAATACTAAAAAAAGCAAAAGGAAGAAATATGAACACAATAAACGAGAATTTATATATGTTATACGCACCAAAAAAAGTGTTGACGGGAAGGTCGTATATTTTTTGTCAATAAAAACTTAGAATTTTATGAAAAATTTCAAACTCTTGAGAAAGAAACAGCGTTATGATCTGTCACTTATTGTTATGACAACTTAAAACTTACCAAATAACGATAGCATTATTGATGGTAGCATGCCATGATGTTTTTTGTGATTAACGCGTTTCTGTGTCTTCGATATTCTCCTGTGGGTGTCTCATTTATTGCAAACTATGCCGATAGCCTTCTGATGCAATCAGACTAAGTATTCATAAAGATAAAATCAAATTAAGCATGATCATTTTACATTTTTACAATACAAAACTAAGAAAAAAACAAAGAGATAGTGAATTGGAATTCTTCTGATCGCCGTTAAAACATCTGACAAAAACACGGTTGCCAATGGAGAACATAGCTAAACATTAGACTCTATTGGTAAAAAAACATCATTTTGCTCATTCATGGCATAGAAGCATTTTGTCAGGTGAGCGATACAGGCTCAGTCTCTTAGTCTCTAGTTATCTAGAACTGAGATAAACTCATAAAAAATTACGTTTTTTCCCTTTGAACACAGTTTGAAATTGATATTTTTTTTATTTTAAAAAAATTAAAGAACACTTACATATATATAAGAAAAGAACATAAATTCAATATCATTGAAAAACCAATAAATCTATGATCAGAAAAAAATCAATAATTTCAGGAAAGGTTCTGTGATACAAGATTAGATGTGCTAATCAATTTCGGACATAGGCAGAGTCAGAAATATGTACAGAAAAAACCTTTTATTGAAATAAAAAGCAAACGACATTTTTTTAAGAATTAAATTATCTAATAATAGGAAAAAGAAGGGAAACGGGGAATGTTTTAAAGAGACAACGACCCAAGGGAGTAATAACAACTCAAAGCCACCATAAGATCCTCAATGAACGATGAGGAAACCCCACACCCAACGGCAGGTGGAAGTTGGCCCCTAAATAAAGAGTAATCAAGTTCAGCGAAATAAACATCATCCTAGATTCCCATAGACATAAAGTGAACTAAGTATATCTGAAATAAAGAAAATGTGATGAATTAAAAAAAAATGAAAGACAACAGAGTCAAATATCATTTGTTGTCAAAATGCGCATATGCAGACATCCCGCTATACTGTGCGATATGAAAACAATGCACATTGCCTTATGCCGAGGTGATGTGTGTATATATCTAACTTCGTGTATGTTACTTTGCTTCATCATGAGTACAAAAAAGTATTCAAGTGTCATCATCCATTACAATAGTATATGTTCAGATGACTTCAAGATGAAGAACAACCATCAACAACATTGATCAAAGCTTTAGTCCATATACTTAATCTTACCATGTATTTACAAGTAGGGATTTTGTCCTATGCAAATTTACTCATGTCCCTTTACATGTTGATATAAAATACAAAAAACACCGAAATTGAATAAAAAACAGTAAATTTCGATATGCTGTTCACATGTTTCAAGGATTAACCTCTCATCAGCAGCATGCAAATCGAATAATATGGAAACCATAATACAAAAGTAGTCAAAAAAGAATAACTCATTTCCAAATATATTGAAAATAAGAAGCCAAATCCAGTACCAAGGACATCTACCGAGTGCCATGAAGAAACGGAAAAATAGAAATGATTAAGAAACTTTATATGTATTTTTCAACTCTTTTTAATGATGGTAGAAATAGCATTACAGAACAGCATTGTTAAGAGCCAAAGTCAAAGAAACCCACAGAAGAAATTGTTGACAATTACTTGGTTCAGGCATTTCACAAAAAGGTCAAGTCAAGATCTCGATAACCTAGTGGTACAATTCTCTTGGAATACAGATTGAAGTAGTTTAGTGACTAAAAAACAAAGTTATTGTGAATTTAAAATCTGCATATTCGCATAATAATTTTTGCACAGTATGGACATTAACGTTTTCCTTTATTTTTGGCGTTTTGTAAGAGAAATGTTGAAACTGTTTCGGAAACCATTGTCCGAAACGTTCATCACTTTTCACTACTAACTTTCTTTTCACTTTTCACTACTAATTCGTATTATAAACTTGTTCCGCCAATAGTTAATCAAACAGACCGCAGTCAGAGATGGCCTGAAAAATTACTGAGATAAAGCTTACTCCACAAACGGCGTGAATCAAAAGTGGATTCTAAAAATTCCTTGAACAGCTTTCCTCAATCTGTCTAACCAATTGCCATAGCATTCAAATTTTTGACTTTTCTACTCTTTATACAACCCTGCCACACATTAAACTGAAAACAGCTATTGCAGATTTAATACATCAATGTTTCCGAAACAGATTTAATACATCAATGTTTCTGCACTAAAAATGGAGAACGGAGATACACCTATTTAGTAGTAAGGAAAAACAAGACATATTAAGAGCCACACTGATTCAAATAAGAAGTACACTGAGACTGACGTAATCAAAATGTTAGAATTTTTTATCGACAGTATTTTTGTCGAATTTGGAGTTAGTGTTTTCCAACAGACAATAGTGATTCCTATGGGAACTAACTGTGCGACGCTTTTAGCTGACCTTTTCCTTTACTCGTACGAGGCAAATTTTTTCAAGGGCTTACACAAAGAAAACAAAAACATTTAGCCCAGTACTTAAATTTCAGCTTCCGCTGCATAGACGATGTACGTTCTCTTATTTATCCTAACTTTAAGGAGTATTTACATCAGTTCTATCCCATTGGGCTTGAAATTAAAGAAACAACTGTTACACTTACTTCAGCTTCGTACCTAGATCTTTTATTGTATATTGACGAGGATGGACGTTTGAAATCTAAGCTATACGACAAGCATGAAGATTTTAATTTTCCAATTGTGAACTTTCCCTTTCTTAGCAGCAATATACATACCTCATCAGCTAATGGAGTGTACATTTCACAGTTGATTCGTTACTGTCTGTCGAGCGTGTAGTTTGTACAGTGATGTTTTAACAGAGAAAAAACAATGTCCCAAAAGCTGCTTCATCAGGGATTTGTTCAACCCATGTTAATTTCATCCCTCAAGAAATTCTATGACCGTCACCATAACATCATTGAAAGATATGAAGTGTCAGTATCCCAAATGAAAGTGGAAATTTCCAGCTAGATTCACGTCTTCCCGGATTTGACTAATGATTTTGACATTTACCTAGATTGACTCACTTACAGTGTGACAGGTGCTGTTAACAGAGCAGGACATGCTTACCCTTCCAGAGCACCTGATGTCACTCTCAGTTTCACTGGAGTTCACACTGTGAGAGCCTTTGTTTTGAATGTTGTGAGGTTCTAAGGTTTAAAAGTCTGATGCGCTACCACTGGACCACCATAGACATGTTCAAATTTCGGTTAATTAATATACTTAAGTCTCTTATTACGTGTCAAAATAAATTTGTAGTTCTCTGTATTTTACATCCCTTTGGACTCACACAGAGATGGCGGGAGCAGTGTAATCTGTCTGTAATGTCTCTGCATTCGAAGAACAGCTTAATCCCTCGGTGGGAAGGCAGTCTCGATATTCAAGTCTCATGTTCTAACCCCGTTGGGTTCCTACCATAGAGCTTTACAGTTATGTCGACAGTTATGTCTTTTCAGTGCAGATTAAATCAAAACACTTGGAAGTCCACAAACCGAAATTATTGTAAAGCTCATAGAGAACAAATAATCAAATTGATCTAAATATATTATATTATAGTCCGAATTGTACTTGGAAAAATCTACTATGGAATGTAGGGTTGTCAGCAGAACAGGCGATGTTTTATTGTTTTACACGACTTTCATTACTTATTCGAAAGAATAGTGTGGAAGCACAGAGATCTCCTAATGTTTTGTAGGAAGAAAAAAGATGTGGTCATACGTTTTCCTTTTCCTGGTAATTTTTTGCTTTCTCTTTTGATTGCAACATTTGAACATTTTGTTGCGTTCAATCCAGAATGAAGGATGCATTTTCGTTACAACATATTAGAACCTGTTATAGCATATAGGATCAGATAAAAACATATTTCACTGATCAGCTCTGAAAGAAGTAAAGCTATTTGAACAAGGTTGTACATATGTGATGTATTTGAGATTGCCTATTTCGTTCAGGTAAGCATTGGACATAATTTGAAAAACTCCGGAAAGATTCGAATGAAATCTGCAAGCGTTATTTCAAATAAGCTTATAACAAAATACCGGAGTTACCGTTAATTTGATTCCTGCATATGCGCATTTCGACCAGTTATGTCTCTTCAGTTCAGATTAAATCAAAACATTTGGAAATCCACAAACCGAAATTTTTGTAAAGCTCATAGAGAACAAATAACCAAATTGATCTAAATAGTAAAGCCATAATCAGCTAAGGACTGCTATGCGAGAGGGAGATACTCTTTAGTTCCGAAGAAAATTTTGTAAAATTAAGATATTGCAAGTTTCGAAATAAAATCAGTTTTCGGACCAGCACCGAAGTACTGGGTATTTGGTTGATGAATACCTTCGGGGACTAACAGTCCACCAGCAGATACAAAGGTCCAGTGGAAACAACGGCAGTAGAATACCGAAGGAACAAAGGGGTGAAATTCACAAAAATCGAAGTCCAAAGACAGGGCAAAAACGAGAATACAGAAAACAATGACATTAGACACAAACACAATGACGCCAGACAGACACAAAGCACAGAACCAGAAACCAAAACATTGGAAACAAAAAAGGAAATACCTAAGTTACTGTTAACTTAGTTTCTGCATATGCGCATGTCGACAAGTTATATGTCTCCTAAGTGCAGATTAACTAAAAAAATGGAAATCAACAAACCGAAATATTTATAAATGCTGATCAATATAATCGAAATAGTAAAACCAAAATCAACTAAGCACAAAGCTATGCGAAAGGGAGATACTCCTTAGTTTTATAGAAGATTTGTAAAATTTAGATATTGCAAGTTTCGAAATAAAATCTTTTTACGGGTCAGCGCCAAAGTACTGACTATCGGCATAATGACGCAACTTTGGAACTTACCAATCAATTGTTCTTGGAACAATTAATGTTCTAGTTTTAAGTTGGATGCGCATTCCAAATGATGTGTGAAAACGATTAGCGTTTAAATACGAATTTAAGTAATTAAATTTGAATTAAACGTCCCGTGTGATCGGAACAGTAGTAAGTCATCTCCTATGAAACTGCTTAAGCAAACAGATCCATTCTTTACAACAATTATTTTAAGTAATTGATCCTTTTGTTATGATCTGTCAACAAACTACCACCAACATCGGGGACGGTTTAAGAAGGTTCTTTGTAATGAAAACATTAATGAACCAATGACTTAGAATATGTTTGGTATCTTATTTAATCTGAAAGATCATTTTAAAGCATACGTCAGATCCAGTATATAACTTTAAACAAGGAAATGAATTTAAAATACTCAATTTGAATAAGCTCACAACAAGACCATGATGACCCCAGGGTCTTCAACTAAAAATATAACTTTCTTTTAGTTATCTGATTCAAAGGGTATGAATGTTGGAAGTCTTTTTGTGGAAAGAAATGTTTTATATTGTATATTTCAACACAACTCGCTGTAAAATCTATAGCCTAATCTCAAGAGAATAACGCCATTGGCCTATAAAAATATACTGTCTCGTGCAAGAAACAATATCTTAATTTCCTTGTTAATGAAACGTGTATGGACATTTCTTAGAAAGACCTACTTTTACCTCCCTACAATATCGAAGGGATGAGATTAATTAAAATTTAACTTTTTTGTAGCATTGTTTTGGATCAAAGCGGATGCTGAAAAGAATCATATATCTTACCATTGTTGAGCACATAAACTTCATAAGACTTTACAAAAACTAAATTTATAATGCAGCCAATACATATAGCATTTACACTGGAGACAGATTCCACAGTTGTATCTTTTCCAGCGTGAAAATCTAACTATTAATCATTTTTCGCTGAAAGCAGAAATATATTGATTGTTTGTAATTTAGCGAAGGAAATCGAAACAACTACCTCTTACATCGATGTTAAACTACCTGACATTTTTCATTTTAATACATTGAACATTGAACAATTTTCAGAAAAGTGAAGAATTTGATGTTGGCCGTCTTATATGCACAAACAGGATATACTTATCCTATCGTAAAATATTTAGTTTGGCCGCGCTTCACAGCATTTGGTAGATCCATGAACTTTTATAAATCTACAAAATCTTTATTTTTAAAAAGAACTAAGAAAAAGTTGATAAAACAAGAGTCTTACGAAAATACGAATACACGACCTCCAAACATTTTTATAGTAAACACACACACTGTGATCTAGGTCCGTGATGTTAGGAATGGTCAAATTCATTCCAGGGTATAATCTAAAACAACGGCAGTAGAATACCGAAGGAACAAAGCACAAGATTACACAAATCAAAGTCCAGAGACAAGGCAAAAGCAAGAACACCAAAAGACGGAAGACCAAAGACACCACGTGCCCACAAAACACACGAACATTACATATACAACACAAAAAACTAAAGCACTAACAGTGTGAACTCTCAATAAACAAGAGTGACATCAGGTGCCCCGGAAGGGTGAGCATGTCCTGCTCTGTGCACAGCACCCGTCACACTGTCAGTGGGTCAATCAAGGGTAAAGTCAAAACCGGTAATGTCAAATCAGGGAAGACGCGAATCTAGCTGAAAATGTCAGTTTTTATTTGTGACACTGACATTTCATATCTATCTATATATGATGTCATGGTGACGGCAATAGAATTTCTGAAGGGACGAAAGTAACAAAGGCTGAACATATCCCTGACTCAGCAGTTTTTGTGACAGTGCTTTTGCTCTTTCCATAAAGTCACTGTATGTACTGCACGCTCTACAGTAACGAATTAATTGTGAAATATATACTCCATATGCTGGGGATGCAGGTTTATTGGATAGGTAGGATATGCTAAAGTCATGAAAATTTAACTAAGATTTTTTAATCTTATTCATTTTAATTTTACTAATTTATTTTTTTACCTAAAAATATTTTCTTATTACTTATATTTGGAAAGTTTTTTTTTCATTTTTTTTACTTGATCTTTTTTATATATATGATTAATTTGTTGTTTTTTTTTTTATTTTCTTATATAATGTTTTTTTGATATATATATTTTTTATTAATTTTGTTTTAATTTTATGATTTATATATTTCTATATTTTTTATTGTATTTTACGAGTTCTTTTTTTTTCAATTCATTTTAATTTTATTTTCAAGAAAAAGCTTGGCGTTAAAGTATTTTTAGACACCCCAACGCCACAATTTTATGTCATCGCCACCAACCACCACTGCAGCATATAGTTAGATTAGCACTGGATCACATACTATTGGCCTTTTTCCTGCAATGGTTGTGATCTTATAATTCCAATCAGGACCGAGTTCGTATTGATGCTCCATAAATGAATGCATATCCTCTATCAACTTTCATCTGTCAGCATATTTTCGTTATTAGAAAAAAAAAAGATGAAAAAAAGAGAAATCCCATAAATCTTAAAAGAAATGCCTAAACATAACCAGCAACATTTTCCACAAAGATCCTTCTTATTTTCAAATTCATTCCATAGTTGAATATTACAATATGGGTGTGAAAAAAATAATAAACAATGATAAATATGACAATCTGTATGAAGTCGGCGTTAAATAAATTATGTATTTATGCTATCTATGAAATAACGTTCAGGTAAACCGGGATTTGAATGTGTTTTTATGAGAATTTTCAACATTCAGTTCAGTATAAAAATATAAAGCAAATGCTTGTTTTCAAAGCAAAATAAGGCTGTGGGTCCTTACCAAAACATTTTGAAGCTTCCAAAAATGCGCTTTTCTATACGGTCTAATGTAAGTAAGAAGATTGATTGGTATTTAATTATAGCATACACTGAATAGTTTACAGAGATACTTCTGTGGGGAGAAGTCTATTAGTTTGACGCGCATATTGCAAAGTACACTATTGTAGATATAGATAAAATTGTAATAGATGACCAAAAACAAATAACATCCAGAGCAGATATTCCTTCTTTCCAATGTACATTTCCGTCATCTGTTCCTGATTGTTTGTGGATCACATTATCAGTTCCTTTACTCTTTTCCGACTTAATTTCCATTACCTCATGTGAATTTATTTTCCTTGTACAACAGTTTCGTCGAAGCAAACGAGCAAAG